>JAOBYK010668554.1:0-10429 GCA_025434845.1 Phenganax subtilis | reverse complement strand
AAGAAACTTCTTACAGTGTGATCACATTCTGCCGAGTTGACCCGGCAAAGCAGAACAAAAAATTTATTAGCACGCACTAAGGGGGCGTTTAAATATAATTGTTTTAGTTGAGCCAGATGGGAGTGACGTAAAAATTGGCGTACTTCAAGTAAACTGCTATGATTGGGAAGATGTATGTGCCAAGGAAAATATCAAACTTTATCCAACTGTGAGGTTTTACAGGTAATTAGAAAGTACTCAAAGATTGCGTACCTCTGTCAGCGTATTTTACTGAACAGCGCTTGTAATATTATTAGCTCTGCTGGCACGTCACGGGTACAGTAATGGATAAAGATTGTTTTCCTTTTCAAGCGTGTCGTATAGCGGAGAGGAGCTGTTCACAAAATACGCGACGCTTTTTTGCCCATTTTTTTACACCCCCGTACCCCCTGTGACGTTTTTAGTGTTATAACCATGTAGAACTACGTGACGCTAGACGATCTGTCCCCCCCTCCCTTCTCCGCTGTTCATTGTTAGTAAACATGATCAGAAATTTGAATTTTAAAATAACATTTCCAATTGACAATATCGTTTATCCATTCGGAAAGTTCCCATTCTGGGGCTCTTTCATCTGATTTAAACAAGGGAGTTCCATGTTCTTGTGCAGTACGAGGAGGAATGTGCAGTTTTGTGATATCCACATACTCTTCCTCGCACCACTTGCACCTATTTTAAATTCACCATATACATCAAAACGTCACGTGACATAGGCAGCTTCACCCCCTCCCTTTTTGTGACGATGCGTGACACATGATTAATGACCCCCCTACCCTCCAGAGCGTCACGTATTTTGTGAACGGCCCCAGAGTAACATAGTACATCTTCAGTACAAGTGAAAACATTACGCTACTGCACTTAATTTGCATATTTAACGTAAAGTGATTATGTTTTGAAAATAAATTTATGATTTAGGAAAAAGCAAGCGCCTATGCATTATTACGGAGTTTTGGATGAATCGAGCTTGGTAAAAACAGTTAAAATGTAAGTTACGCACATTTTCAAATATTGAGTATTGTAAATATCAAGGGAAGATTTTAAACTTGATTTACAGAGCGATGCTTGATGAGTGTTTTAAACATGTTGAATGTAAATTTCGACGATCAGATCTGTGACTTTGTCCAACAATAAGTAATGACTGTTGATGTGTTGGCAGTTTATTGGCGAATTATTTTGTGAAACGTAAAGTAACTGTTCTTTTTAGACTCCAGGCCCCGTTACCGGTCAAGTTAACTTCTGATGGAGAAGAAGTTGGTTTTCAAGAAGGAAAATATCCTATGACGTCAATACTATACACTGATGTTTCAGTACTTGGCCTGTTTTCTACTGAGAGCAGTCATTGTGAGTTTATAAAAGCATAGTGCAGTGCATTCGCACTTTTCGAGGGGCCTCATTGTATGATCTGCTCAGTTCAACTATCAACTTCGTATACAGAAAGTCATGTATTATAAAACTCTAAAGCACATAACTTGATCATTTAGTGCACCAAGGGTTCTCCTTGGACAAATAATATCTTCTGGTGTTAGCCAGAATGAAATACTAAAGTAACGACTGTGCTACACTAGTAAAGATTAAGATTTAAGCTGTTCACCATGCATGATCGTTGAGCCAGACACACACAGGTGCTAAAACTTTAGCGATACGTCATTTCTACAATTATGTCTGGTATTGTGTGTGGGTATACCGCTTTGTTTCAGTGATGAAATATACTTTTCATTTTCAAGATGTGTCCAGTTTTAAATCAGCAGCTCGTGTAATGGAAGGTCAGTTTCTATTCGGATATGCTACTGGGAAAATTGCTTCAGATGCGTAAGTGAACCTTTCTTTTAAGACACAAATATTGGATTATAGATAGAAAGAAGTTATTAAAATTAGTAAAACTGCAAAGTGTGGTTGCGCACTGTTTTGAAATACGAAATATATAGCCCTGCGAAGTTGGCAAATTTTGTATACTTTTGTATTGGGTGCGAAAATTTGTAGCTGAAATAGTTACCAATTTCGCGCGTAATACAGAAGTATACAAATTTGCAAACTTTGCATATTTCGTATTTTGCAACATTTTGCGACCAAACTAGGGCCATTTTACTAATTTGAGTATGTTCTTCCAGTTGTGGTGATTGATTTCCTTCGCTTTACCTAAATCGAAAATTAGTCTAAAGGCCCGTTTACACGGCGATTTTTTTCTCCTTTTAGCGTATGTATTTGAGTATGTTGACTGGCGCGTGCATTAGCAAAATTGTTCAGGCGCCCTGGATTGTTCGACCATGTATATTCGCCAGTTATCTACTCTATCGCATCGTTCAACAGGCGAAAAGTCGGAGCGAAAATCGTCCGTGTAAATGGGTCTTAAAGTGTATATGGTCCATTATACCGCCGAAGACATGGAATAACATCTGCCGATATGTCGTCCCTTAAAATTGCTTTCTTAGGCTGTTTAAGTCCCGTTTCTTTTACTTTTAAAGTAGATTGGTAAAATTTACCAGGGTAGATTTTAAGTGCAAAAGTAAAGCTGGGTCTTGTTATAATTACAGAGCTGCGAGACTGGGTGTCAGTATGCCAAGTATAGTTTTAATCAAGAGAAATGATCCGCTGAAAACCAGAGTCGTTTTTAAAGAAGAATACTTGGAAGATGCTATTGTTCAGTTTGTCAAATATTCAAGTCTTCCCGTTTATGTAAGCTAATATATAGCCTAGCAAGAAGCCGTTTAACGTTTCCAATCAGTCTTTATAGTCCGTATACACCTTGCTCGGTCAAGGTGCGAGTTTCCTCAAATAACAAAGTATGCATATCTGATTCCAGGGAGAACTCACTCCATTGAACTTCCCAACGTACTTCAGTAGAGGACAACCATTTGTGATTGCATTTATAACCCAAGGCAATGTCGAGATAAACTCTCTCCTTACTGATGTTGTAAAATCCGGTGAAACTCAGGGAGTGAATTTCTGTTGGGTTGATATGTAAGTGAAAATGACTCTTTTTGTATATAATGTGAATTTCATTAAATAAATGGTAGATGGCCTGCAAATCATCCTACGCTCAAGATAGAAACACAAGTTAAGCTGCAAACATATTCCAGTATATGGCATGCATTACTCGCAGTAGGCACATTATATACGCTTTCTGTTTAAAACAGGAATCGGATCTGCCAATTCATCCTGAAATGAACTAGCTGCCATTAAAGATGCTTTTTTCCTTATCTAGTTCTGTGAAAGTGAATCGTGAAATTTTGGAAGCTTACACGCGAGAAGACGCATCTGAGAGTAGTGCCACAATTGTACTGGTCAACCATAAAAAGGTTTTTTTCACTTACATGCAATGTCTGTTTTGTAGAATACGCTTTCATTTGAAGTCTTGACACCAAAAGCAATTTAGCCACATTATTGTCACAGTATTGCCACTGTATTGCCACAGAAAAACGATAAGTCTGAAGACAGTAGTAACGAAAATATACCTCCCTGCATGCTATTTCTGAGAGATGAGAAATAGTCTTACGTTCAAGGAGGAAATTGCGACAACCTCCATAGACCATAGGAGAGAACCTAAAATAAATCTCAACTGTTTATTATCACATGTCGGAAAAAACAACCGGGACATGTCACACGACCAGCTTTTTAGATTGAGATGAAAGCTTGCACAACGGTTAATAGCTGTTGGTTGTGCTTGTGTATTGTTTAATTTCGCATCTCCATATCTACAGGGCTGATATAAAGAATCATAATTAGCCTTTTAGACCTTGCTTGGATTTGGTTTGCAATTTCAATATTTCAGGGTACGACCTACATGTACGAAGGTGAGCTGGAAAAGAAGCGTTTTGAGTCTTGGATCAACAGCTGTTTATCTGGATCACAAGAATTTACAGGTATACAACGGGGCCCACCTGAGTTTTTTAACCTCTTGTACCACGTACTGAAAAATTTGAGGTGAGAAACCTATACAGACCGTGACGTTAAGGGCTGGTTTTCATATCGTCGTAATTGTCGTAAACGTAGAGTCACAATATTTCTAAATAGCTAAATTAGAACACTTTCCAACCAATTATAAGAAAAGCAACTATTAGTTGATAGTATCTAAGTTATCCATGAGATTTGCTGCTAAGAAGATAGAATATTTTGACATTTAAGAGGGATCTTGACTTTTCATTTACGACAATTATGACGATATGAAAACCAGCCCTAAGAGCTGTTGCTAGCGTCAGAATTTCTCAGAGGCAGGATTAATGTTGCTTGTGCGATGTCAGAAACAGTTCCTGCTAAGACGAGATCGTTTAAACGGACACAAGTGTTGCTAATCGTAATTTGCTATTTAGGTAAGCTTGAGACAAGTGAGTGGAAGCCTCGACTTGAGGGTTATGACTTCCTTGCGAAGATAAAAGAAGATGCAGAAAGTGAGGGAAAGACATCAGATCCTTGGGAAGAGACAAAAGAAGAGGAAGAGGAGGAGGAAGACAACTTAAACTCGGAAGATTCTTCTACAGAACACGATCATAACAGGAAATTTCATGCCGCATTTCACGCAAAAAAACAGTCGCGACTTGATCAACGTCGACGTGTGACGCATGAGAAGCCAGTCCATGAAGCTCATACCGAGTTGTAAATACTTCAGCCTCGTTTACACTAGCAATTTTTGATTTTATTTTTGTCACAGTCATGATCTATGATCAATTAAGATCAAGACAAGTGTACGTGATGTACGGAGTTGGTTCTGTTATAGAAAAATAGCGATAATATGTGGTATCTTGGCTTTGCCATCGTCGACATACGAGGACCAAGCTTTTATCTTCTTAATCATAACTTATTCAACACGATATTTACTAAGAATGTTTTGACGGTTTCATTCTCAGTCAGTACAAGTGATTTCAATATTTATGTAGCAATAGGTAGGTAGACCATAAAAGGCTAGTTGTACATGTTGTAAATTGGTTGCAATTAAAGGCAATTAAACTGCTCCACCTGTGACTGTTGAGATGTTTGATTCGAAACCTCATGACCTGTGCATACAGGCTATATATTTCAGAGAGCAATGTCTGATCATTACTTTCACTGCAAACTACTAGTACAAGTTGGGTTTTGCAAATGGTCCCTTATACTGTTTTGTAGCGATGATTGATGCTTCAAAGTACAAACCAAGGACAATTTTAAAAAATAGAAGAATCGTTTTCTAGTTGGTTTTTTTTTATCTATTTACAGAGCATAGTTTCAGTATTCTGCAGTATCAAGTTTCCAGGCAAGCCATAACGTTAAAATAGAGTGACTAGACAAGGACAATACAAAATTGTCCATACTAACAAACTTAACAGGTTTATTTCCTGACCGGGGGGTGAAAAACTTCAAAATTGAAATGAGGCTCTAAAACTACTGCAAAATAAATAAATTTTCAATCTATATATACTAGTTAAAAAGTAAATAAGATATATTAACTTATCATTGTTAAAAACCTTTGTTAATACTAGCTTTCTTTCAAAAGCAAAATATACGTCATCATCCAATTGCAGTGAACCCATGACAATACCAGGTCATTTTTTTCGCGTAAAGCGACATTTTGTGTTGTTCAAACTGAAAAGAATCATCGATTGAGAGCCAATTAGTTTCAGCAAAAATTTCAAAAAAAAAGGCCACTTCATCCGAAAAAGCTAATAATGCCGGACAACAGTGAGGGAGACAAGCAAGAGTGCAGTCTGTAGGGAATATCCATGGCGGTTTTTACTTTTTCATGCCTGAAGTACATTTTATATTTACGTTGCATGGTGATTAATAACTGGATTTCACTAGACAACCTCTACCAAGGCACTGATACACCCGACTTTTCTTAGTTCTTTCCATAAAATGAATCATACGCCTTGCCAAATATTCCATAGATTGCTTTCATTTTGCCAATTACGATTCCCCTATTGGATCAATGAGGTGATTCATTCACCATGCATGCCTAGTTTTAATGCAAGCTGAATTCTCGCTGTAATGCTGGATCTTGCCCCTATACATTCAACAGTTTGTTGTAAGCACTTGTTGGAATAGTGACGATGTCACTTGTTTCCGTAACGAAACTTGATTTCTGTGTACTCAGCAAATATTCTCGTCACTCAGTTTCAGGTGCTGGCTATTGTACTTGGCTGTACACATACGTCAACCATCGGAGACTCGTTTCTACTCACATCACGCTTTGTTCGTAAGTTCTTCGGAGCAGTCACCGACTCTGTGTAACTCATTCTACCTAGCGACGCTTCATGGGTAGTCCTTGTGGGCGCTTGCTCATGATCTATCGCCATATTCTCATTTTTCGCATTTTGTTTAGTTTTGCTTCTCGTCGTTGCCTGACTGCAGCTGTGCGCATTTTTAGAGTTAGTCGACGATTCCATATCACGATTGCTCGTTTTAGTCCTACCCACATGAGTCTCCATAGTTTGTGAGCCAACGATACTATTGCTCCACGTAGCATTTGCTCTCGTCGATGGGCTATCACAATCCATAGCAGATCCTCTACTAGGCCCTTCACTCGCTGTAGCATTACTGTCTCCAGTATATACGCCAGAACTAGAAGTTGCCTGACTGTATGATCCAGGCATTCTTGATGCAGTAGCACTGACCGGAGGTGTACTAGTCGGTGATTGCGGTGTTGTATTAGTGCCCTCATCTGTAGTCCTTCTAAAGAAACTGTTCTGTAACGCAATATGCGGTTTAATGCGAAGTTTCGGATCAAACTCCAACATTTGGAGTATTAAGTCTCGAAATTTTACGTAATCTTGGTACGTGTGTCCTTGATCCCCAGCGCGACGTCCACCAGGACCTCCAGAATCACATCCTAGCACATTGTGAAGCTTTCGCGAACCTGGTGGACCATACTCCTGTAAACGTTTCAAGATATGCGAGTCAGAACGGTAACGTTTTTGAGCGTTTTCATTTGTGTTTTCACGCGAAAACGGATGCAAACACTGATAATTTAGGGCAGAGGCTGCAGCTATTTTAATATATTGAAGATATTTTCCCTTGGAAAGTGTTAACTAAGCGTTAAAACGATAAACGAGACACAAACGTTTTCGGAAACGCTTAAAAACGGCGCCCGTGTGCACGTAGCCTCAGCGTCAGGCAACAGTTTCGTGCCATTGTACCTTTTAATCACACTGCCAGAATTAATGATGTATTATTACAAGTAAAAGTTTATTCAACAAAAGCAATAGAAACCAGTGCGAATTTGAAATAACGAGCAAACATTCGCCTAACGGACTTGAGTGCTCGTCTATTACATTTCTCGTTCTTTCAAACTCGCACTTGTGTTCCTAGATGACTAAAGAAACATCGAAAATATTGGTTATTTCTTCAAAAGCAAGCAACGATAGGAAAACGTACTTTTTTCACTTTGCCGTCTTTACTTGTTTTTCTTGGTACATAGCTGCCATCAGAACGACGATCAAAGTACGCTCTAGCTTTCGGTGCGTTATCCAAAATATGTCGAGGAGGAATACCCAGCACTTCAACTATCTTTTGCATCTGGTCGAACTACACAATACAATGCGCAATACATGTTTAGCTTTGAGACCATCACTAGCGGTCTTTTGAAATAAAAATACACTTGGTCAAACCTGGCAATGTATTGTAGAAGATATTTAACTTAGATAGACCATCATGCATAGTCTATTGAAAATGGTAGACAGCTACTGTACCCGGTCATGTTTAGCTTTAAAATATCAACTAACACAAGTTTGCAACACAGTCTCCTTACAACGTTCCAATTTCTCAGCAGGTGAGCAGAGAAATTGGAATGTTGAAGGGGATTACCGTATTTACTTGTTTAAGTACCACGGCGCCCTTTGAATTCTTAGTGTCTTCAATGTGGCGCTTATTAGACGGCGGCGCTCCTTTCAAGACGGAGGACTTTAGACACATTTGTTTGTAAATGATGGCAAGAGTTGTAATTCAACCATGAAACATTGTAATAGAAGAGAGAAATTTTTCAAAGTTGAGTTCCCTTGTACTAGTGTTGTTTTAAAGTTCTCTTCTTGAACAATAACGGATTTTGTAAACAATGGACAATTCCCATTATAGACTAAATTTCGATTTAAGCAAAAAGAAGTAAATTCATCGACGCAGCTGGAAAGAACGTACTATATGAAGTAAAGCAGCAAAGTTTAATCGCGAAAAGTTGTAAAATGCGGGAAAGGATAGCCTCGCTAAAGTTGCAAATTTAGTAGATTTTTCTATTACGTGCGGAATTTGTTGCCATACTTTAGCCGAAAATGACCCAAAAATGGAAACAATTTTTGCACGTAAAAGAAAAACATACTGAATTTGCAAACTTCACAAAGCTCTTCTTCCCGCATTTTACAACTGTTCACAACCAAACTTTGCAGTTTTACTACATTTAATATATTCTTACCAGCTGCGTAAATGAGTTTACTTCTTTTTGCCTGGATCGAGATTTAGTCTATAACGGGAACTGTCCATTAGTGCAGCGCTTTTTTAGGGCTACGTTACTTAATAAGATTCTTGTAGTTTTGCATGGCGAAAACAACAACATGAACATTCATTTCAGGGTACACCACGCATATTTTTTACATATTGATATTAATTTATTATTATTTTTATATTTATTTATCAATCTTTATAGTGCAAAAATGAATATTTTTAACTCGCAAAAGCGGCGCTTATTCGAGGACGGTGCTAACTTGAGGGTGGCACTAAAACGAGTAAGTATGATTTGGATTAGTGGAACACTAATTGAGCGAATTGACCAATCTACATCGATTAGCCAATGTGATTTTCGACCATTTGTGAATTTACGGCTCTCATCTCTTTCCTCCCTAGTGGTTATTTCTAAAGTTTTGCTATCTTCAGGGTATCTATTCCAATTTTTTGCTATTCAATTCGATACAGTTGCCGAGTAGGTTCACCTTCACTGCATGAGCTAGTTTAGTCTTTGTGTAGTAGCTACTCACTTCATTTGCTCCACTGAACAAGGGTTCACCAGTATGCATCTCTACTAGAATACATCCCAAACTCCACATATCAATGGCCATATCATATGCAATACCAAGCAGCACTTCAGGGGATCGGTAAAAACGACTTTGAATGTAATGATAGATCTAGGTAGAAACAAAACCACCAATATCACTCACCTGTACTCACGATTTCCCGAGCATGTACACGGTACAGATCTTGAGTCAGTTGTACGAAGCGCATTTAGCGTAAACGGTGGATAAGTTCAAATTAGAAATCATATTTATGTATTCCTTGAATAGAGAAACCGAACCTTTTTACCTGAATACAACAAATATGTATTTACTCATAGTTTCATTACATGAGCTTGATTTGAAAGATTCAGTAGATGTGTGAGTGTTTTTTGACCCTGAATTATCCACCGTTTAAGCTAAACGCACTTCGTACAATCGGCCCCTTCACGTATAAGTCGCAATCGCAAAGTGCTATCCAAGATCTTTAAACAAATACATTAGATGATTCCAGACGTATCGACTAACTTTTGATTCAAGCAAAAACGAAATCAATGAAGCCCAGCTTGAAAGAACATCTTAAAATTAGTGAAACTGGGACTTTGGTAGTGAATTGTGGTAAATTGTGAAACACGTTGCAGTTCGCAAACCTTACATAGTTTTGTATTATGTGCGAGAAAAGCAATCATTTTGCCTCAAAAGTGGTTATCGCAATATTTTTCACGAACTTTATACAACAATATATACAAGCACTCTTCAATTTTCTATTGCAGACTTTATGAAAAACACTAACAAATCATTTGCCTTAACTGTTTGCTTCCAACTGTACACTTCATACCAATTCTAGCTTTGAAGTTTAAAATTAGGAGAGACGAAGAATATATCCACAGAACTTTGTAAGCAGTCAAAAAGAGCAGTCAATCCAGACAAACAAAAATAGATCAGTCGATAACGTTGACTGGTCACGCACTGTAGGCGAGTGTGAAGATTCTTTGTTTGAACATGTGCGTCCTATGATGAAAGACAACAAGCTTTGTTTTTCATTCATTAGAATCTTACTATCCTCAGTTTCTTTTCTTTACACGAAAAAACCAGACCGAGTCAAAAGAAAGAGTTGAAAATGAGAAAATAGCAATTGATCAGGAACGCAACAACACAATCACATACACTAGACAATGTAACTGAGAAACGTCGCCTACTCGAATACATATCGTACACAGCCTCATGTATAGTAAATCATGCATTAACTAAGGAAAGATTTTTGAAAAGCAATTCCTAGCAAAACGCTGGTAATCAAGCATCTTAAAGTGAAAAATATTTAACATGTTCATACTGTACATGGGTATTCAATTACTTTGTTCATTGCTCACAAGCGCACAAACATTGCACTTCCGTTTCATATAGGGTCTTGCTAATTCCTGAACAGGTTAACTGGTTGTGTTCTAGTAGGTGCC
>JAOBYK010668332.1:0-10432 GCA_025434845.1 Phenganax subtilis | reverse complement strand
ATTACATGCTGAGAATTCAAATTTTTGGTAGAAATAAAACATTTAAAATTTGATGAATTTTAGAGGATGCAACTACAATCTGCTTATACTTTTAAAACAATGCTAGTAAACATATTCAAGTGAAATTCTTACGTGACATTGCTTCCATGCGGTTCTTCAAATTCCTCTTCAGACTCATCATCGTAGCTGGATTCATGATTAGGTTTCCAATCTTCATCGTTCAAAAACTCCTCACCAGCTAAGCTTTCCAATTGATCAACATTAACATCATCATCTTCTGATTCCAAATCAGCGCTGTTTGTCCATGTGTAGTACTTGGATGTATTTGCCTGCTGATCATCACTACTCATACTCTTTTCTCGAAGTTGTGCATTCTGTTCAATATTGTTTGAAAATAAAGAAAACCACATTGAAATAACTGCATGTAGCATGACAGGTACACATCATTTACGATCCACTAATTACGAGAAATTAACACAAGAGAACAGTACTCACTTCTCTCAAAATTCTGATTGTTTGCCTTAATTCTTTGACTTTCTTCTTTAAACGTCGATTTACTCTCTTGGTACTATCCAATTTGCAGTTGTGGGGACAGTTAGCACTGCATGGATCTCTTCTCGTAGTAAGTGATGTTTCTGGTGTCACAGCATCATTATGAATAGGCATACTATTCATGGCTGATACATCAGGTGTCAAAAGTGCCTGTAATTCAACTTCACATGAAGGTGCCTGGCTTTCTTGACACAATGGGGTACCTGAAGAGGGGGCTTGGCTTTCATGTGGAAAATAAGTTGGCGCAGTGACAGATTCGTTCAATTTCATCTTCTTGGCAGCTGCTTGAACAGCATCTTTCTTGAGCTAAATAGTATACACAATGTTTACTCTTTGAAATAAAAATTTCACGTCATATATTTTTTTTTATTTTGCCATTTAAACTAATCTATGTTATTTTAATGCCGTTTGTATCTCACGTATATTGACACACGCAACGATCCATCTACTTCAGATAGCATGAATAAATACATAAACATTAAAACGCAATTAATTCATACATTAAAATCATTTTCATTTTTCAAGCGTATGGAAATTCAATTTGATATATATAGGTAAATAACTAATATATTATATAATTTCCAGGGTATTTAGAGCTTCAATTCATAAAATTTTAAGTCATAAATGATGGGCTGCTAGAATGTTTGATACGATTCTTTTTATATATACAGTATTTCTTTAAAATACCTTTCTTTTTTGGCGTTCGGTAATGGTTTCTGTTCTTTGTGTCGATGTCGAATCAATGGTTGGCACAGACCCTTTCCGAAGGACCATTTGCATCTTGTTTTTGTCGATCAGCATACCAGAATATCTTCTTTCGTAGCAGCTCTCATCAAAATGTGCTGAGCATAGCGACGTATACTTGCTCAAAGGTTCGCGAAAGTCATGTCGATGTCGCTGCACAAATTTTACCCATTTTCGCCTTACAGCTGGGTCTGACGGAAACTGATGCATCCTTACACCTGGCGTAAAAGTTGTGTTCATACAACTCACATTATTTGGTGCCCCAGCAACACAGTAACGACCTCCTCTTCGTAAATGACTGTTGTCTGCCATAACAAGTTGTGGGGAATGGTCTCGTGAGCAACCAATGTGAAGTCAGCGCCATAATTTTGACCGCGCGATTTAAGCGGACGATTATTTCGGAAAAAATAGGAAATTATGCCAGTCAGAAAACCATCACATTTTAAAGCTGGCCTCTCAAACTTTGCACACTGAGTGTTAGTAGTTCATTTATCGAAATAAGCATAAAAAGATTTCGCTTCATATGCACTTTAAGAGTAGACTCATAGAGTTTCAAAATAAAACAAATCATCTTAAAGATAAGTTAATAAAATTGATTAATCAAATTCCCAGAACAAGACCTATTCCAAAACCCAGAACAAAATTTGCCAATCAAGTTGTGTCATCAAAACCTGTTATACCTATAAAAGTAATTACAGAACTTAATATATTAGATGGAAAAGTAAAAAGATGGGGAACAAAAAATATTAACAAATATTTAGATGCATTAGAAAATAGTTTGAATAAAGAAAATTATGATGACGTCACAGTAGATACCGTTACAAATTATGTAAACAAACACATAAATAAATATAGAAAACTTGAAAAACCGATTTCAAAACTTAAAAACCGATTCCAAAACCAAGAACAAAACTTAAAAAATGGATTCCCAAACTTGAAAAACCGATTTCAAAACCAGGAGAAAAAAATTTTAAAACCGATTCCAAAACCTCGAAATAAAATTGAAAAACCGATTCAAAAACCTCAAAATAAAATTGAAAAACCGATTCCAAAACCTCGAAAAAAATTAATCAATCAAGATGAAGAACCCATTATAAAATTAATGGAAACTGCTATAAAAGGAAGACTAAAAAGTTATGAATTGCATTATAAGAACGAAATGAATTATGACATTTCTAAAATATGGCTATTATTTAATGCCAAACCCCATGTGATTAAACTTTTGAATACACTTCAAAATAATAAAGTGGAAGTTATATTAGTTTGTGACATGATAAAAAGAGATCCAGCTACTGATGATGTCATAGAACAAGAACGAGGCTATCATAGTGCAAGATATCACAATATATTGCCTGGAATGGATATAGATTCTATTTATGATAAAATGGTAAACATCATTCTAGAAGAGTATGTAGGAGAATGATAAAAAGGTTCTGGATGGGAGTTTGAAAAAATAGTAAAATTAGGCATCTATTTGGCAAAATATGATCCTCTTAAAGGTTCTTCACACATTCCTACTCAACATTCCTACTAAAAAGGCTTTAATAAATCCAAAAAATAATATTATTAATCCAGATACAAAAGAACCTGATAAACAGTGTTTTAAATGGGCTATTTCAATAGTAATGTGTACAAAACCAGGAGATAGTCATCGCGAAAGAATAACAAGTAATCTTGCTGGATGAGCAGAAACTCTTGATTGGACAAATATTCGATTTCCCACTCCTGTTGAGAACATTAAGAAATTTGAAAAGAACAACAACTTAAGAATAAACTTATTTGGATACAATGAAAAAGATAAAGTTTTTCCTATGTTAGAAATGCACGATAATCCAGACATTAGAGTTTTATTATTAAAAGATAAACATTATGTACTTATAAGTAATATGAGTCCATTAGTAACTTCTAATACAAATAAGCACGGAAGTAAAATTTATGTTTCCAACTTTTGCCTACAACACTTGTACAACAAAAAAAAACTTAACGAACATAAAGATTGTTGCAGAAAACATGTTCCTACAAAAGCGGAATATCCAAAACCTGATACTTTTATAAGTTTCAAAAATTATACTAACAAATTTATGCAACCATTTATAATTTATGCAGATTTTCAGTGTATTACAAAACCTATAGAGAATGAAATAGGCGAAAAAACAATACAATATCAACATCATATTCCAAGCGGATCCTGTTACCTAGTAAAGTGTTTTGACAACTGTATTTATGAGCCGAAATTAAGAGTTTATACACATGATCCTAATAATCCAAAAACCGTACATGAAGTATTTGTTGAAACTCTTGAATCTGAGACGAAAAATATTTACAATACGTTCTACAAACATCCAAAGAAAATGATTTTCACCAAACAAGATAAACAAGATTTTGATGATTCAACAATTTGTCACACTTGCGGCAAATATTTTGGATATAAAAAGAATGATTTAGAAGAATCGGATGAATATTGTTCAGATAAAGTTAGAGATCATTGCCATTTTTCAGGAAAATATAGAGGTGCCGCCCATAATAAGTGTAACTTACAATTGAAAAAATCAAATATAATCCCAATTGTGTTTCATAATTTAGAAGGTTATGATTCTCACTTATTTATAAAACCTCTAAATAAGACTCCTGGTCAAGTAAATTGTATTCCAAAAACTGGCCAAAAATGTATAAGTTTTACAAAATATGTTCCGGTAGATAATAAAGACCAAAAAACAATTTTGCATCAATTAAGATTTATAGATTCCTTCAAGTTTATGGCTTCTAGTTTAAGTTCTTTAGTTAGCAATTTAACACAAGACAGTTTAAATTGTCTTAAAAGATATTATCCAGATCACGTAAAACTCTTGTCTAGAAAAGGGGTTTTCCCTTACGATTACGTAGACAGTTTGGAGAAACTCAAAGATACAAGTTTACCATCTAAAGAATCGTTTTATTCAAAACGTAATGATGAAAACATTTCAGAATAAAAATTTTCCCACGCGCAAGATATTTGGAAAACTTTTAATATGATTACAATGCAAGATTATCATGGCTTATACTTAAAAACGGGTGTTCTATATTTAGCGGATGTATTTGAGGAATTTAGAAAAGTGTGTCATAAGAATTACAATTTAGATCCCCGCTCATTAGTTTACAGCTCCCGGTTTAGCCTGGAATGTATGTTTAAAATTAACAAACATAGCTTTAGAGCTTTTACATCAAGAAAATATTTATCTTATGATAGAAAAAGGTATACGAGGGGGTGTTGCCATGATAACAAAACGACACATTAGAGCAACTAATAAGTATCTTTCGGACTATGATTCAAATTTGCCTAATATTTTCGTCCCATATTTAGATGCAAACAACCTTTACGGATAGGCAATGATTACGAATCTTCCTACTCACGGATTTGAGTGGATGACGTCATCAGAATATGAAAATTGGCAAAATCTTTCTGATGGGAGAGGTTGTATCCTAGAAGTAGATCTTGATTATCCAGAAAGTCTTCATGATTTACATAATGATTTTCCGTTAGGGCCAGAAAAAATTCTAACTCAAACAACAGAAAAACTTGTTCCTACTTTAAATCATGAGATAAATTATGTAGTCCATCATTTTGCTCTTAAAAAGTATCTTGAAAAAGGTCTAATTCTAAAAAAGATACATTAAGGAATAAAATTTCACGAGTCTAAATGGTTGAAACCTTATATAGAAAAGAATACAAATTTAAGAGCCTCTTCAAAGAATAAATTCAAGAAAGATTTTTTCAAACTTATGAATAATTCAGTATTTCGTAAACCAATGGAAAATATTCGAAAGAGCCACCGTGGAACAAGTGAATAAAGACTGGAGACTTAGAAAAATAACAAATAAAGCAGAATTTAAATCTGTCACAATATTTGATGAAAACCTCGTTGCAACTCATAGTTATAAAACAAAAATTGTTCTAGACAAACCTATTTACGTGGGTATGAGTATTTTAGATATTTCCAAAAGTCTCATATATGATGTCCATTATAATTATATAAAACCAAAATATGCTGACAAAGCAAAACTTGGTTTTACAGATACTGATTCTTTACTTTACGAAATTGAGACGGATGACTTCTATTAAGACATTTCCCAAGGTTTATAATCCAAATTTGGCACTTCAGAAATCGTAGTAGATAATCCATACATTAAAAGAGATTTTATAGGAATTTCGGGAGTAAGATTAAACAAAAATGTTTCGGGAGTTTTTAAAGATGAATGTGGGGGTACTCAAATTATAGAATTTGCAGGATTAAAAGTCAAATTATACTCCTATCAAAAAGAAAACTCATTAGAGGTGAAGATATGTAAAGGCTTAAAGAAATCAGTTATGGATAAAACTTTAAAACTTTCTCATTATAGAAATTGTTTATCTTCCGAACTTCCTGAAACAAGATCCATGAATATTATAAGACATAAAAAACATGAACTGTTTTCAGAAACCATGAATAAAATTGCTTTAAGTGCCGATGATGATTAAAGGATTATCTTACCAGATAAATTTAATACTTTATCTCTCGGACATTACAAAATAAAAGAACTAGGAAACTAAAAAAAAATGTGTAACTTTATAACAAGTTACACATGTCTAGACTTGTCCAGACTTGTCTGGACTTGTTTTTGCTGATTCAGCAATTTCAACTCAATACATGTCACCTTGAATATTTAACTCTATTTTTTTGTCATAAGCCATTTTAATAGCTCTTGAACTAATCCAAAAATTCTACTGCTTTTTTGATACTTGGAAACACTTTTATCCATCCAGAATGAATATGTGTCATTCTTGTTTGTTTTGGTTTTGTCATTATTTATTCTATAACATAACTTATAGTTTTTCCTAGTATCCAACCTCCCGCGAGATTTAAAACACCAGATGCTACATGTTGATAATCTTGCATTTCTTTTGAAGGTTTATAAAAGTCATCTAATACAGGTTGTCTAAAAAGTTTAACTCTTCTTCATGGAGTTGTTTTAATGATTCGTTTGTAGTATTTAAGTCTTCATTGGCATCTGATAATTCTTGTCGCAACCTATTAATTTTGTCTTTTCTGGCAGTTTCTCTTTCAAGCCATTTTTCTTTTTCAACCGCTAAATTTTCCAATGCCAAATTGTGTCTTTTCATTTCCTTTTCATACCCATTATGAATCAATTTACTGAATAAGAATCCTGCTACTGCTAATGCAAATGGATTAAAAATTCCGCCTGCTACTACGGATGTGATTTATTTGTCAATTTTTTCTGGAATAGTTTTTTTGTCTTCAAGGTATTTTACAATAACAGATCCGATCATAACGGCACCCGCAAGTTTTAAAGTTCCATTTACATTTTGGGGAGTCCCTAAAGGCTCTCCAATTACTTTTTTACTTATCATAGAACCTCCGACAGCTGATAAAGTTAATAAAGTCGCATTGTAAAGTTGATAAACAATTTTAGTCTCATTATTACTCATTTATTATATAACTTTTTAAAGATATTTTTAGTCAGAAGTGTCTAAAATTGTTTGGGGTTTGTGTTCTTCTTTTATTGGACTTTTAATTCTCATTTGACTTTTTTGAGAATACTTCATGTAACAAAATATCCCAAATCCAAGAATAGCAACTATTCCAACAACTGGGAAATACCCAAAAGTGACGTCATTAGTTTTGTTTAGTTCTTCTAGATGTTTCTTTTTTGCTTCTTTTGCTTTTTTAGGAAGTTCTGCTAGACGTTTTCCTTGTTCAACTCTTTTAGGGTCATTGACTTTGTTTTGAGTAGTAATTGTTATAGGTTGCATAATATCTTGTTGTTATTGCATAACAAATGGTTTAGTTTGCATAATATTAGATTCTTGTAGTCTCATTTATTTAATAATTTCTCCTATAAATCTCTTTAAAATTCAACCGCTCGAGTTATAAGGAAAATTAAGGAAAAAATTTCTCCTATAAATCTCTTTAAAATTCAACCAATCAAGTTATAAGGAAAAATTAAGGAAAAAATTTCTCCTAGAAATCTCTTTGAAATCCAACCAATCAAAAGCCAATTAAAAGCTAGTAAAAGTCTTAACTTGTTTTTAAGATGTGACGTCATCAATAAAAGTTTCAACAGCAACGTTAAGATTAGATTCATTTCCATAATTACCTCCCGCTATTTTAACAATTTGAATATAAAACATAACTACATCATTTATGTTTGTTACATAATCTTTAAGATAAACAGAAATGTTCAACGGAACAGCTTGATAACCTCTAAAATTAATTATTTTATTTTTGGTAGTATTAAATGTTACTAGAGATTTTTGTCGTTTCACACCAGTTTTCATGTCAGTTTAAACGCATACATTATAGTTAAATTGTTTATAACAGAATCATTGTTAGACGTGTGATTTAATAAAGTTATTTTCGTTGTATCATTTTCTTCTGGTAAATAAATTGAAGTTGCGGGATAACCTGAATTTAATGTTTTTGGAATATTCCAATCTACTTTGCCTTGAAAGCTTTCATAGGAGAAGTTATACAAGTATGTTTTTATAAAAGGTTGTTTTTTGTTAGTTTCTTTTTCATAACCATGATTTAAAGTCATTTATTTTATAAAATATATTTTGCAAAAACTAAACAAAATATTAACATTACACCCGCGATGGTCATGTGTTCTTTTTGCGTAACAACCGAACTTTGTCGCGGAACAACTGAAGTTTTTTTGCGGGACAACCGAACTTTTTTGCAGAACAAACGGAATTTTTTGCGGAACAATCGGACTTTTTTGCGGAACAACCGAACTTTTTGCGAAACTTGATTAAATTTTTTGTTTTTACCAAATTTCATACTCGTTGTCACGTTAGTTAAAGAATTGTTAAATCCTTCTATTGGATTCGCTAATATAATCATATCAGAAAGAAATTAAAATTATCCCTGGACCAATTACCATATTCAAAACAACATTTGTGTCTTGGATGGCTCTTCCTATATTACTTATTGTTACTGTTGGATCATCTTGAACTATCGTGTCTTGTACAAGTTTTTGGAATACATCTTGCCTTTGTGAACTTTTTGCACCTTTATTGACAATAGACCATCTTGTTTTTGCTTGTGATCTAAGTATACAATAAACATATCTTCCTACTAATTGTTCTAAAAGTTTTTGGCCAATTTCCGTAACACTCCATTCCATTCCGTAACTATAACATTAAATTCAAACTTGGTGATGTCAGCATTTGGATACTTTTTGGCAAAGTCATCTTTAAGATTTCGTATTTGATTGTTATAAATTTCCATTGCTTTCTTATAATTTTATCCATATACAATCTTGTAATATCTTTCAGTTTCATCACTCAGTTATTGTAAAATAAATGAATAAACTTACTGTATTTATTGACAATAATCACAAAGAGTTTCACATAGACAAAATAATTCACGCAACTTCATAGTCAAGGTTGTTCCTCAAATCAGCTTCAACATTCCGGAATTACAGCAATCTAATACCCCTGAAAAAATAACTTTATTTCTAAAGATGGCGTAACACTTTTACTTCCTGCAGGATATCTTACATTTGATGACTTTCAAAAAGAATTGAAAGAGCAAAATATTCTCCTAGAAAAACTTCCGTGTACAAATAAGTGTAAAGTATACTGTTCTGTAAGTTTAAATCTTAAAAATTTCGGACTTTTGTTAGGCTTTTCGAAAGATAAGAAAATTACTCATAAAACTTGAACACGTCAGAAATTGAGTGTGACATAAACGTTAGACTTCGTTATGTCAGTATTTGTTGTGATGTTGTAAATAAATCTTTAAATTTTGATACAAATGGGAAAACAAGTTCGATCTTTGTAAATTTACCTATAACAACAAATCAGACATCTTCTGGATCTCTTTCTCATTGTAAAGATATTGAAAGTGAAGTATCAGTTTACAAAGGAAATTGGGAAAGGTTTACTTTTGATGTCATTACAAATCTAGAGGAAACCACTGATATTGGATCAGTGTTATTAGAACTCTATGTAAAATAAATGAACGCAATTGATTTCTATAAAAACCAAAAACTTAGAGACTTGTATTACGATCCAAAAACCGGTTACATGTCTGCTGAAAAACTTTATCAAAAATCACGCGAACAAGACTTGGACGTTTCTTGAAAACAGGTTAAAGATTGGCTCAAAACTCAAGACACTTTTACGAGATATAATCGTATTGTTAAGAGACACAAAACACTTCAAATTTATGTAAACAATTTGGGTGATCAAATTCAATTGGATCTTGTTGATATGAGTAAATTCAGATACAAAAATCAAAGTTTTAATTGGATTCTTACAGGTATAGAAATATTATCAAGATTTGGTTTTGCAATTCCTGTACTGAAAAAGACACTCAAAATATGACTGAATCTGTATACAAACTTTTAAAAGACTTCAAAAGTACATTTGGGGAATTCCCCAAAGTAGTTCAATTTGATGAAGAAAAAGAATTTTACAATGTGGGTGTTAAAACTTTATAAGAAAGTCATGGAATAAAGTACTTTTCCAGCAAGTCTGATAAAAAAGCTTCAATCGTGGAAAGATTTAATAGAACTTTAAAGTCAATGATGTGGAAATACTTTTACTCTAAAGGAACTTATGAATGGATAAACATTCTTGATGAACTTGTTTACAATTACAATCATACAAAAGATGGTACTATTTCGATGAAACCTGCTGACATCAGCAAAAATTATGAACAACAAGTTTGGTTAACTTTATATGCTCATTGGACTGGGAAATACCCTTTACCAAAATTTAAAATAGGAGTAGTAAATATAAATTATTTTCGAGAAACGATATATATATATATATATATATATATATATATATATATATATGGGAGAAGTATTATATAATATACCACCCCGAAATGTCATCTCTGAACAAAAGAAGCGAAATTATGTCAGCATGCAGGCACTCAAAAAGATACCTACTGAATAGCACGATCACTTAGTATGGCAATTGATGCAACCATGCGGAGTAGAACAATTCAATGAAGCACTGTTTTAGTGACCTAGCTCTATTGTTTATTGTTTTTCGACAGTTTTCAACACCTTATTCCAATACTATGATAGTTTTTATATGTAAATACGAAACCACCCTTCAACTGTAATGAATCTTTAATGTAAATAC
>JAOBYK010667999.1:0-10436 GCA_025434845.1 Phenganax subtilis | reverse complement strand
TGGCGTGAAATCAAAATATGTACACATGCGAAACTAAATGCAAACGATGTGTCAAACGGCAAAGTGCTAACTGCAAATCGCTGACCGCAGTTCGCGGTTTGAAGTTTGGCGTTCAAGCAAAAATCTAAAGGTCTCTATTATACAAAAAACTTCTTTTACCCTTTGAGTTCTCGAAACTGGGTATATTTCGTCGTAATCATCGCCGATCATCTTAACTGAGCCGATATCTTGTGTTTTTAGGCGTCAAGTACCATGATAAAAGCGAAGGCGCGTTGTCGATTTTAGAAGCGTCCTTTGCAGTTCTAAATCGTCTAAATTGACATATGGTAAATTATGCTGACTATCAACAGGGTTCAACTACACAGCACTTTTCTGCTTGACAAAATTGCTAACTTCAAAGCAATGTCTGTTCGTATTCGTATGACGTTTGAAAACATTTTGTGCAAAGGATCATGAGACAATCGACATGATGCCATCTTTTTATTACATAGTTATATACATAAATAGATAGTTTTACATATAGATACTCGGCAGCATGAACTGAATTTCGTAACTATTTACAATGCTTTTCTAATGTATAGGGTATGTATATGTATATATTTTACACCCTATAGACTGTCTGTTTTTGCAACAATCAACTGTTACTTTCCCAAACTTTTTATCCTAGCCCACCCTGTCAACTTTACCTGTAGGAGGAAACTGGAGTACCCGGGTAAAACCTACGACTTTCGGCAGAGTAGTTAAAGAACTCTTTTCACAAGAGAAAGTATAGTCCGCGCTGAGAATCGAACTCACAACCGTAATGTTGAAAGGCGCTTATCCTAGCGACTGCGCCACCAAAGCCTCCCTCCCCCGGAGGGTTTCGCCGGCACCAAGACCAGGGATCAATTCTTGGAGTAGCTACTAACCTTTCGTAAGCCTGTTTTCCACTAGCGTTTTTTTTTTGTGCAAAGCAACTTATTTTCTTTTGTCTCATGCGCTTTCACCTGAAACTAATTAGTTGTTAATCAATTCGTTTCAATTTGAACAATACAAAAAAGTCACTTCGCGCGAAAAATATCGCTGGTGGAAAACAGGCTTAAAGCCTATTTTCCACTAAGCAAGCGGCACACTAGGCGAAAGTTTCGTGCGAAAAGTGCGCGGCGAAAAAAATATCAAACATGTTTGATATTGAGCGCTGTTACCACACTGGCGGATGCGCTCGAAAATCAACGCCACACACCCGACGAATTCTTCGCGGCGAAATTAGCGCCGCGCTATTTTCGACTAGTGTGCGGCTGCCTTTAGCGATATTTTTCGTGCAAAGCGACTTTTTGTATCTCTCACATTGAAAGGAATTGATTAAAAACTAATTAGTTTCAGCTGAAAGCTTATGAAACAAAGAAAATAAGTCGCTTCGAACGAAAAAATACGCTTGTGGAAAACTGGCTTAAATTACGTAAACGATCTCTCGAAATTTGTCTCGCAAGGTGCGGGTGCGGAAATGTTCCCTAACGATACTGCATATCATCGAGCTATAGGAGATTCTCAAAGACAACGAAACCCTTCAATATATGAACAATATCGCCAACTGGTCTCACGACTGGAGGATAGAGTTAAACGAAAGCAAGTTCACAGTCCTGCACTTAACAAGATCCCGTAAACCAACAGTCATGAAGTATACCGTGCTTGATACGTCAGTCAACCAATCGACCAGTCGAAAAGATCTGGGCTTGCTCATCACCAGTGACCTTTTGAGAAGCAAACAGGTGCAGCAAATATCAAGATGCTGGGTTTCGTTCATAAATCGGAAGATACTGTATCTGACATTAGTTCCAAGACTACCGGCTCACGATAGCCAAGTTTGGGTACCACGAACGGTCAACAACATCCTGTCCTTTGACAGTATTCAGCGGCGTGCAACCAAATACATTTTATCGTTGCCCCAAGAAACAGTATCTCGAACAAGGAAAGACCGAAGACCTCAACATCCTTCCTGTAAGTCGTTGGCATGAATTGTTAGAGTCGGTCTATGGTTTATAGTGCACTATCTCTAACTATGATGGCAATTTCTCCATCAAAGACTCTGTGTGAGAAACAAGGACATCAAGCACCAATAATGCCATTCATCTTAATGTTGCTCAGAGTGAAAGCTACCAAAACATTTTGTTACATCAGAGCAGTTGAAATGTGGAACACTTTACCCTGCTCTATTGGAGATACAACAAAGTGTAAGGCATCGATTAACTATGTGCTCCAATTGAAGACCTTCTGGACAAAATTCATGATCCAGTTGATCCAAAAACTTTTAAGTCTTTACGAGAATTTTCATACTTTTCGGCTGCTATTGAAACTTGTCAACAAAAACATGTTGCTAGGAACTGCAGGATTAGTCGAGCTCTCTCGGTGTACGAGGAGATCTAATATCTCATATTCCACAATAGTTAGGTTAGGAGTCTTAAATTCTTGTTTATAAGCACAGGCTAAACACCATGCTTCAATCGTTTCTTATTTGGGATTGTTTCTACATCGAAGTGCTGTTAATCTATGTCACTTTATTGTTTGTTCGTCTGTCTGTCCAACTTTAGCTACTTGTGTAATGTTTTCCATCTGTTTTGAAACTTCTATTGGAGACTTTGGCTGTTTACGACTTACATGAAAAACCCATTCCACTTGACAATGTGCAAATGGTAAGCGAAAATTCCGATTGGTTAATTTCCATTTACAGCAGACCGGAAAACTTAACCATAAAAACCATTCAGTCCAAGATGACGGTGGTTTTGTGACCTTGCATGAAGTTTTCCTGCCATAGATTGTGATTTTAGAAAAAGTTTCGATACCATTTGTTGTGTGTTATTGATTACAATAGTTGTGGATTTAAATCATTATGAAGAGCTTATTTGTACAACAAACGAATTCTGCCTAAGCATTATCCAGTTCTTTAGCTATCTATAGAAGTTTTGAATTTTGAATGACCGACATATGTAAAACCAGTGTGACCAGAAGTTTCCAGGGATTTTTACCAAATTTGCCTTGAAATTAAGATAAGAAAAATTTTGCTAGATGTCTGCTGATCAATGAATGACGTCGTAATAAGGCAAAAAGCAATATTTACGTCACACTGGCAAAAAAAGAAAGGCTGGATTCGACCACAATTTTGCCAGAAAAACTTTATGGATTTATGAAACATTCTTCAAATTGGAGGGTTTTGCAAGTTTAAACTGTGGTTGGACACGACTTTTTGAGGCTTAGCAAATTTGTACATCAGTTTCAACACGTTAGAAATCAAGAAACACTAGTCTGTAGGCATTTTACCGAATTAATAAACTAAATATTCAGAATCTTCAGAAATTTACTGAAACTTTATCAAAAAAGAACTCATTACTAAATATTTTCCCAAATAACGAAAAACTGAATAAAGAGGAAAGCCAAAGATGGTACGGATATATGGAAGATGTGCAAATCAAACAAAATTTTTCGGTGAAAAGTTCCAAACGGAATAAGGAGGACAACCTCAACAGACAAACCGTTTATTCCCGTAATTTCCAGTCGAGTCGCCAAAAATTGCGTGCCCCATGATTGCAATTATTGAACTTTAAGACTAGAACGCTACCCGTGGCGGGAAATTTGAAGCCAAATATCGGAGGGAATCACCAGGCCCCTGTACAAAAAACACGCTCGGCCATCTGAAGAATACAAACAAAGAGTTGGCTGAAAGCCGCCAAAAATGGACTGAAAACTTCTCAAATTTTATTTTAATGGAGCTAAAGAATGGTTCAAAGAACTATGTTTCATCTTACACCTTTTTGGGCAAATCTATAGGGATAAAAAGCCGTTTTTTAAGCAAAAACGTATAGCCAAGAGTGGAGAACTTCACGGCAGCTGAAATTACGTTGGATTGTTTTCTCTGTTTTAATTGTGGTTGAAGTAGTATTTACTTTTTTTTACTTTTTAAAGCTTATACATGTTTCAAATCTACAGTAAATAAAAAACCGCACAAACACGTTTGCTTTTTGAAAAATTAGGGTTTTTTAGAGTATTTACATGGTAATACAAAATACATTTCCCGACAAAAACACGCGACAGGCGAGAAATTCCTCTAGACACGCGGCTTCAACCGATTATAGGCAAGTCCTAATGGAGGTAGCGTTCCAGTGTTTTAGTTCAATGGCCTCAATAGTTCGGCGATTTTGTTGAATATGGCCGCTTGGTACTTGACACCAGGGCCATTCAATTAAAAACACCTAAAGCGCTACCTCCAGCCGGAAATTTGAAGCTAAATTCATGAAGTCATGCCCAGTCTTTTCACGCAAGAGAAAAACCCAGACTTTTTAAATTTCCAAGAGTTTGGATCAAGATACATGCCATAAAACATCGTTTAAGGAGACGTAAAATGCATATACCACAATATTTTTACGAGTAGAACCTCTTTGAAAGTTCTACAGTCGAATATTTTTCATTAACTTCTATAAAATTTAAACGTAAACTTCTCTTTTTCTAGGAAAAACGTAGAGCGAGGAGTGGAGCTTGCCGTGTGATTATATGTATTTGTGTGAATTTCCTTAGATTGCTCATTCGTTCTCCAAAACAATTCTTCCGAAAGTTGGGAAAAGATGTTTTCCAAGAGTAAGCTACCAACAACAGTACAATTCAGCTTTATTCTCGAATTTTTAACAGTACATGATAGCAAATATAAACATTAGTTTCTTTCTTCGCATTCCCGCTCTTGAAATGGTCTCGCGAGAATGTCTCGCAACGTAAACACGCGTGTCTGGCGGTAAAATTTGGCTTCATCCGATCATAAGCAAACTCCTTATGGAGGTAGTGTTCCAGATGTTTTGAGTTCACTACCAGGACACTTGCTCTGACACATTTTCTTTCTTGATCTCGAAGTGAGCCTTGTAATAAATTGACTCTGCATGTCATGATAGCTACATATTACACAAGTGCTGCTAGTATGCTCCAAATCGCTACTCATATACTCAAAATCGTTATTCATATGCTCAAGATCGCTGCTCATCTGACCAAAATCACTACTGCATGATATGCTCAAATTCGCAACTCATCTGAATATTGCTGCTCAAGGTCAGGAACATGCGCACACAGCGCTGATTGACAGCTGTTGCTGAACCTCTAAATTTTCCCAGAACAATTTGAATTAATCAATGCACTGTATCAAGCATTTGTTTATTGAACAGCTTTGCATGTATTGTGCATTCACTTGGTAATGTGCCCCGACAGATCAAAAAGGCCATTGAGAGTCCACAGTTAGCTACTCGTGCATACAGGTTTCAAAAAATTACTACAAAGAAAGAAAGGTTTAAATATATCTTTATATCTTTATATATATTAATATATTTATATAATATATATTTATATTCTTTGTCCTGAAGAGATAGCGATATAAACTCAAAAACTATGTACATACTAATTCAATTAAATTAATAGCTACCAGCCTTAGTCCATTTTACAAACTCGTTCGTTTCTTGAGTTTATTGTTCATCGATACTTGACTGGTAGTGTCGCAGCAGCATTATGCTTTGCTTGTCGAAGCAATTCATCCTGCACGGGGAAAATATAACATTTTACATTCAGACAATAAGCCTTTCGCACGCTATGCGACCAGGCCTTAAGCCCCCCATTTTTGGGCGGCAAAATGACCGAAATTTGAAGATGGTCCTCCAGCTACTTAAAGACCACAACTTGACACTCCGACAAGAGAAGTGCGAGTTTCGGAAATTGACACTGGAGTTCCATGGCCACTTGTTCACTGCTGAGGGATTGAAGCCCACATCTGAGAAAGTCCAAGCAGTGAATGCATGCGTACCTCCAAGAACTAAGGAAGAATTGGTGTCATATCTACAGATGGTTGCGTACTTATCAAGATATATACCGCGATTCTCGGGCAGATGCAAACCCTTGAGACAACTAACGAAGGAGAATGTTAAATTCGAGTGGGGAACAGAGCACCAGAGTGCCTTTGAGGATTTAAAAGAAGCAATCACAACTGCACCGGTGTTGGTTCCATATCATCCAAGAAGAGAGACTATGGTCGTGTGTGATGGTAGTCCGGAAGGTCTGGGAGGAGCGCTACTCCAGAAGCCGACAGATGGGTACAAACCAGTTCATTATGTCAGTCGCACTTTGACGGATACGGAGAAGAGGTATTCACAGATAGAGAGAGAAGCTCTCGCTGCTGAATTTGCTACACGTCGACTTAGTATGTATTTGGTTGGAGCTCCGAAGTTCCAACTGGCGACGGAACACAAGCGATTGTTAGCGATTCTAAATAGCCCAAATGCAAAAATTCCACCACGAATCGAGAGAATCGTTATGAAAATGTAGCACCTCGACTACGATGCTATCCATATCTCGGGGAGAACAAATATGACTGATTGCCTCTCACGACAACCTCTACCAGAGACAGAGAGAGATCAAGTTGAGAGACATGTCTTTGCAGCAGTCACTGCAGACCACGCCATAGTCGGGGGCCAAAATCAAGAATGCCACTCAAGGAGACAAAGAAATGAATCTACTTATCAAAACCATCCAAAGTGGAGAATTGGAAGATGTTAAGCAGCTGATTAAACCGTACTACGATATACCCGCAGAACTCTTTGTCATTGATGGAGTGATCATGAGGATGGACAGAATCATACCACTAGAGTCATTGAGGCAGAGGATCGTCCAAGTGGCGTACAAGCAAGGCCATCTTGGGGTGAACAAGACCTAGACAATGATTCGACGAAAGTATTGGTTCCCCGGGATGCATTCCAGGATAGAAGAGGCTGTCCAGTCATGTTTCGATTTACGGATTGCGACAGAGGGGCACCATACGGAACCGGTAAAGATGTCACCTCTGCCAGGGAGACCATGGGAGATCGTTGAAGCTGACTTTTGCGGCCCACTACCAAACAATAAATACGCACTGGTCAGGACTGATCACTATTCTCGCTATCCAGACGTAGAGATGGTAACAACGACAGCCATTGGTCCAGTCATCAAGAAGATGAAGAAACAATTTGCTACCCATGGTATTCCGGTGACGTTGCAGACAGATAACGGTCCACCATTTAATGGGAAGCAGTTCGAAGAATTTGCTCAAGAAAGGGGTTTTCAACACACAAAGATAACGCCAAGACACCCGAAAGCCCAGGGCCATGTCGAGAACTTTAATAAGTTAACTAACAATGATAACCAAGGCGACGTATCGAGCAGGGGTCGATATTGAAAATTCAATTTTCGATATGTTACAAGCTTACAGATAAACACCTCACCCTGCGACTAAACTGACACCGTATGAGCTAATGATGAACCGACAAGTTCGAACCAGATTGGAACATTTCCCTACGGAGATACATGTCAACCATGAAGAAGTGAAGAAGAGTGATGAGTTATACAAGAAGAAATGAAAGAGGTATCACGACAAACGCCATCAAGCTAGAACGCACCGAATTCAAACCGGAGATGCAGTAGTAGTTAAGCGAGAACAGAAAGCGCAGAAGCATACACCATATGAACCGTACGTCTATATCGTGACAAGAGTACGTGGATCGGTTATACAGGCTGCATGAGTGACTGATGGTAAAGTTAAGTGTAGAGACGGGTCCAAAGTGAAGTTGTTGAGAACTCGACGCTTGGCAGCAGCCCAAGAAGAATCGCCCATAACTGTACCATCAATCTACAGGCCAAGACGAGATAGTGCTCAGAAAAATACGAGGAATGATGGTCAAGAGGAGTTGATCGAAGATGTGGAGGTGAAAGAAGGTACGATCAGAGAACAACCCAGTATTGCCACAGTAGAAGATGTTCAAGCAGAACAGTGTGTACCAAGAAGATCAGCAAGAAATAAGAAATCAGTGTACCAAGGAAAATACAAGGACTACGCTAAGTCATAAGCTAAGTACAAAAATAGAAAAAAAATCTTAAAAATAGTTAGTATCAGTAGTAAGATGTTATATAGAACTGATTATAAACGAAGAATTAAAACTGTATTTAGGAAGTATCTAAGAAAGTGAAAAAGGGGAGGAATGTAGCGACCAATGAGGGCATAGCATTAGTATGTGCATAATTAGACACTCCTATGTATAAAAACTTGCGTAACTGAAATGATAATATATAGATATTGTATTCTTGAGACGTATGCTCGCTTCCTAAAAATACTAAAAAGACACTACATGCACTGCGTACGATGACGAATGCACAGCGCGTCCCAAAAGCACCGCACATAATGTTCGAAGCACTGCGTATAATGATGAAACCACCGCATATAACGTTTAAAGCACCGCGTATAATGACGTTTTATCACTAAAGACAGCTATGGCTTTCCATACATGTTCACTCCACGACAATCAAAGCCTCAATGAAGCCACGCATGGAGTTTAATGCTGAAACCCACAATGCCTTTGCGACTAAGTGCCCTACCAAGTGCCCTACAGAAAGGCATTCACCGCCCAGAACAAATGATTTTCAAGGTTACGCCCGGGGGGTGGCGGTCTCTATTTAGGGCACTTGCTCGAATCATGGTGGCCACTTATGCCTAAATATCCGACCTAGGCCTTACGCCTATGACTTGTTAGTCTACCATCTGTGTGTCATTATATCCCCCCCCCCCCAACTTCAAGTCTGGCTTTGCCACTGATGGTAACATTTGTAAATTCTATTTTATATAGATGAAATTGAATGGGGGTCGATGCCAATGTAATGCTCTTGTAGAGTTGAATGTAGTGTTGAATGTAAATTCACACTGTTCGAAGACCTGCTACCATCACAGCCCGATGAAATTTTTTTCCCAGCAAGCATTTTCCACAACTTGCACAAAAATTGATTTTTTCAGCCCAGTACTAGCTAGAATGGCAATACATGTGTAAAGATTTACTCCGATTTAAAAACAGTTACAAACTAACGTTTGGGTTTAGTACGCACGATTCTGTTTAGTAAAAAAAATGTCAAGGCATCGAAGAAAATAGCGTTGTACTGAGAAAATATTGTGCACTGGGAAAATATTGTCGTGCACTGAGAAAACAATGTTGTGCACTGAGAAAATATCGTTGTACACTGAGAAAGTATTGTTGTACACCAAGGAAATATTGTTGTGCACTGAGAAAATATTATTGCGCACTGACAAACATATAAGGTGCCTCCTGAATCATTTTTGTGCATTAGAAAACAATTAAATGCATCTAATATTGTTGCGTATATGGTCCACCGTAAAACTCAGTATGATTTCGCGTTCGCCATATCTCCTTTTTCCTTCCTTTGAGCAATAGTTTTGCACTGATTATCATTTTCAAGTTTTAAAATTGCAACTGCGAAAGAAATTTCGTGTTTGTTTTGAAGGCAAACAATTGAACAATTGTTAGTCACGTATCCAAATTAACCTCATGACCTTTTCTTCCGGTCGCCCCGACAGGGCATCTCAACATTAATTAACATTCACTGAATCATTTAATCTATTCAAATCTCGTGATTAGATTCAACAACTCGCTCAATCTCAGTTAATACACGTTCAGACGTTAATCTCCCCCGAGCCATGAAAGGTAAATAATTAATGGGAAGACAAAACGGACTTGATCATGCATTGGTACTCCGTCAGTTGGGGGCGGGTGTGGTATTCCCATCAAAGAAATGTCGAATAAGTTTTGAACGGATTTACAATCTATCATACGTGGGATTAATTATCATTTACTCTAATGTAAACAGAAGCAAGACTTCGAATGTCTAATCTACTACACCGTTTGCTGTTCATTACGAGAGAATATTCATTCATTTGTATCTGTAGTCCGTTAATAGGGCGAACATACGTACATTTACACTAAACGACGCTCATTTGAACACAACACACTTTCTTTTAGGGATTTTGCAATATTGATAACCATTCACTTGTGCAAGTAGGTATTCTAATGTGGACCCTGATCATGTGACTGGGTACGCACCCTGCTAATGTAACATGGCGCGTACCCTCATCACGTACACGTACCCTGTGCATGTGAACAGTGCGTGCTCCCTATTGTGTCGGTATCCTTTGATTCTTATATTTGAGGGAATCGTTACCTTCTGAGATGTTTAATTATTCTTACTCTTTGTTTTGTCCATAAAAATATTTTCAAAGAAGAAGCGGTTCAGTTCTTCTGCACTGTGTTTCTGTTTTTGCAGTCACGTCCGTGACGGCTCCCTAATGACAAAACAGCAGCACAGCAGTTTGACCGAATGAATTCAAGAAAGGTCATTGCACAGGGGTTAGGAAAAAACGCGGATACAGACGGGCGGACGGATGAGTAGACGGACGGACGGATGAAAACTATTTTCTCCTGAAACGTGCATCTAAAGTCATATCGGCGTTTTATGCTCTGGCATAAAAAGCGGATGAAGCATAAAAACAGCAAATTGGTTTATCTAAAGCGATATTCGCGTTTTTTCCTCTGGCATAAAATGTGGATGAGTTAATAATGAGAAAC
>JAOBYK010667888.1:218-10438 GCA_025434845.1 Phenganax subtilis | reverse complement strand
GGCCGCTTTGACACCGTGTTTTTACTAAAATATATTTTGTGCAATAAGAACATTCAGCCGAGCATGAGTTTAAATGGAAATGCATGTATACGATGAATTAGAAGTTGCTCTTCTGATAGAACGCTAAAATATTTGTATTTTTCACCCTCAGTCAAGTATCTTTTTAAAAGATGCATAAAAAGCAATACAAGATAGTGACAGCAAAAACATGCAACAGTCATGCATGAGGGATGATTACTCCAATAAAATTTTCTTCATTTTACTTCATCCTTTAACACTTTATTTATAAAGCAAGAAATATAACGGGATCAGTGAAAATAAGTAACAACTGAGGGAACAAAAGGATGATTAATTACATACCAGATTTGTGACTTTAGTTTAGAGCAAAATCACTAAGTCTTTATTTTCAGCCTTGATCGGCAGAAGCAAGTTGGTAAGGCAACTCCATTACAAATGAAGATATGTCATAACATTTCAAAGTTTCTTGCTTCTTTTTATCAACAAATTTCTAAAGCAAACGTTGTTTGTCAAACTTCCTTTATTCTTCAATACTCAGAAGGAATATTGGAAGAAACGTCTATAGTTTGAGATTATTTGAAATGGCTGAGTGATCAGTGCGAAGTTTACTCTACAGGTGGCGTTTTCATGTCTTCAACTTAAAATCTTTTCAAGCTTACAAACAAACTGCAACGCACCAACGCATTTTGTCACATACAAAAAACAGCCGAACCGATGACTGTCAACATGAATGATTTTAAAAGTCAGGCAATTAGATTTGGTTTGCTTGTGTAATTGGTAAAAAATATCAGCCTGAAGCCCTTCTTATCCATCATAATCTTCCATTTAGTGAGATTTCGGGCTTTGTGAACTGTTTTACTGGTACCACTTTCAAAATGACAGTGATTATATTTTTGAACGAAATCATATTGTATATTATCTATTAAATTAAAATCAATCTCTGATTGACTGGGAAGTACTTTAAAGTCAAAAGGGGCACGAACTTATGACTATGAGGCTTAAATCTTGGATAACAATCTCTCATTCAATTTTTATATAGCACATTCATCAAACTATGCGAGAATGCCCAAGATATGTTAGGTCACCGAGAATTCTTCATCGATACGAGAACTGTAACCAAGTAAAACCAGTTTTATAACCGGTTTACTGCAAAAATTTCGAATTTTTTTACACCGTTTTAAACTGTGAAATATTTCAATAGATTGATGAAGTTTTAAATTCTTTTGTATGCTCATTGTCTTAACATTTTAATGACTTTCTCACAAGGATCTATATTTGACCAATCAGGAGCCTTCAGTACAACCAATCAATAAACACAATTTTCTTCCGGTTTACGGCTGCAGCCAATGAGACTAGAATTGTGTATTATGTCACAACGACAGCCAATAGGAATTTAGAGCTGTTTATTACGCGTATTTTAAAAATACATAAGAGTTGAGCAGTCACATCACTTGGCACAGTACAAGCACGTGGAAGAACAAAATATTCACTTCGAAACGCTGAGGTATGCTGAAGATTTCGTTTGAAAGTTCAAGTGCCAGTCGAAGTTTGGCTAATTGGGTAAGTAGAAGCACTTTCTAAGTATTGGCATCATTTATCGCAAATATTTGTGTTCTAAATTGCAAACTGTCGAAATTAGAGCTAGTCTTCATTCTTAACGAATGTGAAATGCCTTTGCACATAACTTATTGGTTAGGTTTTTCAATGTCGTAGAAATAAGACGCTAATGCAACACCGACAACAAGGCTGAAAATGATATTCCAAGCAACATTGACTGCGGCGAAGAGGTTAACAACTCCAAAGGAAGATCTTGGAGTAGAATTAACGAAAACCAAAGCGGCTGCACATTCAGAGCAAAAGCAGTGCCCAACGAAGCAACAGACAACGCAGAACACTTAATTGCATGCTCACTTCAAATGGCCGAAGACTCACCAGCCTATCTAAAACAGCAAAGAGAGCCGTGCTAAACAAGTTGAGAAAGCTGGCAAAACGAAAGGCAGAACGAAATAGATCGGACTTGAATAATATAGCTAACGGGGCTAAGCAAACAATCGCCCAACATACAAGCTGACAGTACAGAACTATGATCTGCGCGTCCAGATGGAGCAACGAAACCCAACAGCGCCGTGCTGGACAATTCGGGCGTCTAGTAGTTCATTCAACAAAGAAATCTGGGAATAACAGTTGTTCTATAATTTGACTATTTGGTAAGTAAAATTATTAAAACATAGCCATTTAGGAGTTTCAAAAGCGCATTAAGTGCTGGCAAAAATATTCATTTTTAAAGAACGCAAAAGGCTTCGCAACATATCTCACGATCATTTTCTTAAATTTCTCTGGCCATTAGATTTCTGCCAACTTGATACACCCAAATCAAAGGAGCAGACAATGCAAAACACCACAGTAACCTGCTGGTGGCTTCAATGATATCCAACATAGTAACGAAAGCCAACAGTTGTACTGGGAAACTCGCGTGTTCAGCAATAAAAATGTCATGTCATGGTCGGTGTTTGGCTATTGGTAAGTAAAAGTGCTATGTTTTTTACATCACAACATTGTCTATTGCCATTTACGAATCATTAGTAAATATATTTATATGAGCGCATTTGTAATGCCAAGTGCTACTAAATATTAATCGTCTAGAGTTGAAAATAATACATCGTTCTAAACTAAAGCATGGTTTTCACTTGCGAAGAACACATATAAGAAATTAGAGGAAAACTTACTTGTGGGCATTACATAAACGAAGTCAGAAAATGTTTCTTTATGTCTCTGTTGTTTTGCGTTCGCTTATTTTGAGATTATAATATACTGAGAATAGATTATACTTGCGTTAATGTCATGTGGTACTGTTTATTGCGTTTCTTTGTTCTGCCTCAGTTTTGTCTTACCCGATGCTTATTCTTACGTTGCATATGAAAACCAGGCTTGAGACACGTAAAATATGCTAATCACTACGGTTTTTATTCTTTCATTTTTAGTAATAAAAATATAGCCAATTCAAGCCATATCAGTGAAATAGTATGCAGTGCTGAAATGCCACTAATCGCTTTGAGGAAAGGGCAGCCGGTTGATTCATGATCGAAACAGGCAGAAAAACCGACCAACCATGCATGCAGAAAATATGGCACAAGTTCAGCAACGCAGGTTAAATCAACGCCTGCTATACAGGCAGAAGACACAGCATCGTAGTAGTCCCGTCGTAGTAAAACTCAACGCCTGCTGCACAGGCAGAAGATTAGCGTCGTAGTAATCCCGTCGTAGTAAAATTCAACGCCTGCTGTACAGGCGAAGATCAAGTGAGGACAACGTAGTTACTTCGCGTTGGAGGGATGAGGGCAAGCGTTCTCCGGAGAACTGCTTTGCAATCATCCAGAAGAAAGAAGCAGATGTCACTCGCAGGTTAGAGTAGTGTCTGGTGGTCGACTAGGAGTTATGTGATAATGATGATGGTATTACAAACATGTTAAAACGACTTTGCAATATTGTGAAAACTTTGCAGTATTGTGGAAACTTTGCAGCATTGTGTTCAGAAATGAATTTCGATTAAACTGCGCAAAAATAGAAGACCACCAGGCTACATAGCTAAGCGGCGACGCAAACATAACGGGGGGGATGACCCAGGACGAAATGTCGGCTATATTAATCTTCGGTTTATAGTTTCGGCTACAATATTGATAAATTACATAAAAATTAATCCGGTTTAAAGAATTCGGCATTGCGGTTAGGAAACATCGTAACATTGCTTTATTTATAGGTTTATGAAGGGGGGATCCCCGGGATAAAATATTCGGATTCGGCTTAAATTTCGGCTAAAGGGTATAGGAATTCGATAAATTCGATTCGATGAATTCCGCGGTCCGGATAGGAAACAAAAGGTTTAGGTGCATATTAAAGGGGGTGCCCTTCGGATGTGATAATAGATAAAAGTAGAATTAAGAATATTGATGAAGGCAAAATGTGTACGATGTATATGAAATGGCAAAAGAAATGTAAAAATACTACAACGTATTTAATAGATTGAAACGACTTTATGTAAATAATTCGTAACTATTAGATTCAATGAATGCACAGAAGTAGGGGTTCATCCTTTTTATATGATCAGCCGAGTATCTTTGTTTGTGATGTAATGCAATTAGATTTTCTAGATTGCTCTTACGACTTTGTTCCCAAAGAGCACAAGTCACAAATTTTAGACCGATTTAATGAATAAAGGTATGAAAGCCTTTATCATAATGTTGTAAATAATTACTACGTGTAATAAATCGGTCTGCATATCTTGAATATATATAAGAACAGCCTGAAGTTCTAGAAATTATGTGACTGTAATTTCTTGTAATATATGGTAGATACTAAATGTAAAATATACTTATATTTTGTTGTAAAAAGTGGCAAATTCCACGAAACAACGTTTTTGTTTGTAAACATGCATCGATAGTCAAGATTAATTGTGTTTTTTGTAAAACGAAAACTTAAATACAGTCAAATGCTTTTCTTTATTATTTATTTAACTTGAGAGTGATTGCACCCTTATTCTTGATCGCATTTAATATCTTCCCAAGCTCCTATAGCAGTTTATAGAAGTTACCAAGATATATTTTCAGCTCCACTAAACCGCCCCAGAATGTAGTTCTCTTCAAGATCTTGAGAGCAAAAAAAAAGGCACAGATTTATGTTTTAAGACCGATTTAAAAGGCAAGCTTAACAAGCTTTCATAATAATGTTGTAAATAAGTTCAAGTGCATGTCATAAATCGGTCTGCATTCATGAGATCTTCAATCCTGACCTAATTCTACAAAAACAGCCTGAAGTTCTAAGAACTTTCTTGCAATATGTAAATTCGAAATGTAAATATACTTGAGTTTACTGTAGAAGTGGTGAATTCAGCCAAACAATAATTCAGTTTGGAAACACCAATTTTAACATGTAACGTAAACTTAAATAAAGACAATTGCTTTTTCTTGTGATCATTTTTCAACGTAGTTTTAGATTGATTAGGGCCCCTTATCATCATAGCTGGTGGTTAATCTTCCCAAGCTGCTATCAGTTTAGGAAGATACCACAAAATATTTTCACTGTCACTAAACAACCTCAGAATGTAGTTCTTTTTCAGATATGGAAAGCATAAGGATTCATCCAAAAGATTAGGTTGTAAGACCGATTTGATAAAGTCTAGCTTTTTAAGCCACAGCGTGTATATAATAACTTGTAAATAATGGTATTTGTTTAGTGCATGTCTAAAATCAGTCTGCATTCATGAGATCTTTAAAAACCGTGTATTTCTCAAAGAAATTCTTGTAAATATAGGATGCTGTTACAGGACGTGGTGATTCATCCAAACCACGTTTTAGTCGAAAAAACACTTAACAGTTTCTAACTTTGTAGCGAAAACTTAAATACAAATACAAAGGCTTTTTGGTGTGTTTTTTTCATTTATGTTGATTAGAGTAGTTATCACCCCTTATCGTAGGTCGTGGTTAATCTTCCCAAGCTGTTATCAGTTTAGGAGAGATACCACAAAATATTTTCACTGTCACTAAACAACCCCAGAATGTAGTTCTTTTTCAGACATGGAAAGCATAAAGATCTATCCAAAAAGTTAAAAACCGATTTAAACCAGTCAAGCTTCTTGAGCGAAAGAGCTTTTATAATAACTTGTAAATAATGATATTTGTAAGTGCATGTCAAAAATCGGTCTGCGTTCATGAGATTTTGAAAACCTGTATATTTTCTTGTAAATATAAAATGCTGTTGGACACGGTGCATTTAGCCAAACAACATTTTAGTTTGGAAACACCAATGATTTAAGATTGTAGCGAAAACTTAAATACAAACACAAATGCTTTTTGTTGTTTTTTTCTCATTCAATAGAATACTCGCGACCCCTTTACCATAGGTGGTTAATTTTCCGAAACTGCTGTCAGTTCTGGAAGGTTACCATAGAAGTTTTTCACTATATTAACTAAATCTTTTGAGATCAAAAGTTCTCTTTCAGATCCAAGAATTGTAGTCCGATAAAGCTGGCGATCGAGAAGAAAGACTTAATGGTTGATTTAATCAATCAATATCCTTTACAAGTTTATAGACTAGCAAGTCCTTAGATTAGTAAGGCATGGCCATGCTATTCAGGGTATAGGTGAGACAGTGTATATATAGTACAGCACAGAACGTATTATAAGTAAGAACCTTCTCATTGAAACTAAGTCTTCCATTGTCTTCTTTCAGATTTCTTGTGTGATGGCTCAAGAGCGAAACAGTTCAGTTAAAGCATGACATCGTCGACTTCTATCCTTCAGGTATTGAACTAGTACATACAATGAAACTGGACATCAGTCAACCCATACCGTAATTTCGTCTACTATTGCTCTAAAACTGAAACTAACCAAAATATATCTTACTAGTATATAGTTCAAACAGCTAAATGGCGTTCTAGTGTAAAAGTGGTCTTGGTTTACTAGTGGAAAACCGACTTGAAGGCCTTGTTTTTAATTAACAGTATTTCTTTCTCTTCAGGAATGAAGCTGTAAAATGATAAAATACATGAAAGAAGAAAGAAATAATGTAAAAGTACAAAGTGTTTACTCGTAACCTGTAAAGCAATCTGGAACCAAGCTTTTTCGACATCAGTATTTCATATTTCTCATCTTTTGTCTTGAGTTATCAAAAGTCTTCGTGCATTTGAAAAAGGCGCCTTTTCATTTGCACTTTGGCTTCAAGTATTGAAGTTCAACCTTCCCCTTTTGATAATTAAATTTTTAAAAATTATTTGCCATACATTGTTCCTGATTGCCATAAAAAATTGTTATGTATAATAACTGTTGTGTGTAATGACATAAACCTTTTGTATACTTTTCACTTAAAATCAGTTTTATACTCTGTGTAAACTTATGCGTTAAGAAATACACGGTTTTGCTCTTTGTTGTCTCGGTTTTTTTTAACGTTAGTTTCTATGCCCTTTTGTAAGTTACACAGTACTAACTCACATATTTAATTCAGTTTTAAAAACATCATGCAAAATTCTCCCCCAACACTCTTAGTCAATATCTTGTCAATTTAACTAATTTTCAAGCCATAAGACATGTGCTGTAAAACAATTGTATTTGCAAAAATTAGATTATTCTACAAACAGTTTGTAGTCTTCTCTAGAAATTTTCCATGGATCGTTATAACGTACAATTACAGTTAAGATTTACAAATTATAGATTCCATATTGTTGACAACAGAAGTTTTGGTATTTTTTGTCCGAATTTAGGAACATTTTCCTTCGTTTTGAACAAATTAGTGCAATAAATTTTGTAGAAAATCAACAATCGTGGTTAATCTTCATGATGAAAACTCTGCCATACGTCTTGGCAGGGGCGCACATTCCAAAAAAAGTTGGGGGGTGCCAGATGCCTATGTCCTGGGACCGCGTTTTGTGGTGTTTAAGTTCAGCGCCGTATGTAGCCTTGTAACCTGGTGGGGGCCCACTTTCATGAGGCGCCACCATGGTTGGCGCCGAGGAAAATTTTGAGAATTTTAAGGCTCTAGCTTACCGGAAATGACCGTTTTCAACCACTTGCATTTCTTAAACGTCATTTCGGTAATGTTCAGGTAAGTTATTGGAGGGCCCAGCCCCCGTCTCTATTAATAGGGATCCATGCCCCCCACGCTGCCTATGCCACCATTTGAGTTCTATTTAAGATTTTCCTTGTTAAAGAAAGATAAAAAAAAATTCCCATCTGCTTAAAATAATCCCGAAATATTGGGATAAAATCCCACATTTGGTAACGTAGAGTTCCGCAAGGGCTTCTTGTAATCTGATCCCATTACGTTGGCTGAACTGTTTGCGACGAGCTATCTAGGGGGTCTGGGGCATGCTCCCCGGGAAAATTTTAAAATTTAGGTCTCCAAAACGGCATTTTCAGCATTCTGGGAGCACATTTCCTTTAGAATTCAGGTTTTAAAGCAATAGTTCAAATATAATACATTTTACGATAAATGGACAAATCTCATTATAGACTAACTTTCCATCTTGGCAAAAACAAGTAGACTCGTTTACACAGCTAGAAAGAACATCTTAGATGTAGTAAAACTGCAACGTTCGGTCACGAAAGGTTGTTAATTTGGAAACGTGGCATGAGGGGCGTAGGGAGCTTGGAAGGATTGTGGAGACTGACCCTCACTCGGCGCCATCATGGTTGGCGCCGAGTGAGAAAATTTTGAGAATTTACGGCTCTATGTCCCTGGAAATGACCGTTTTCAAGCACTTTTGCATTACATAAAGCTCATTTTGCTCATGTTCAGGGCTATACTGTTTTGTTTAAACTATTATACGTGACACGGGCAATCGAGGTCTTAATCACGTGCATTAAAAATGTATCTGTGGTAAATTATTGGGGGGGCTCAGCGCCCCCTCACTGAGCACCCCCTATTTTTATTATTGGGGAACTTGCACCCCCATGGCCCCCCGATTCTTGCACGACTAGGCATGGCTAATTTTCCCGCATTTTACTGCACTTAATATGTTTTTCCAGGCTTCACAAATGAGCTTGCTTCATTTTGCTGAGAGGAAACATGTTCTTTGATTTTTAAGTCTTGACTGATATATTTATTAATAAATAGGCTTTTCTTTGTCTGTTTTGACCAGTGAGCAGCAATTTTGTCAATATTGAACGTGTCTGTGCAGTGTTCCATAAAGCATTTTCATAAGAAGCTATGGCAGCCCATTTAATCCTTCTCTGCATAATTTTTTTGTTTTGAGGCCGACTGTATGTATTTGGAGACCGCCTGACCAGGACCCTTAGGGGGGTGGACCGTCCCTTCCCCCCACATATCCGCCCCTGTCAGTGTGTTGCGTTCTCTTATTTTTATGTTGTTTTCATTTCGACTACAAACCGGGGCCGGTTGTATAAAACTTTTAGCTCGTTTTAACTACGATTTTGTAGTAAAAAGTACTTAACTCTAGTTTACTTTAACAACGGTTTTATACAACTGGCCCCAGATGTCCACTTAATTTTCCTTTTTGACACAAATGATATTGTCTTACAGATTTTAGCCGGACCGGACGGACTTTTTTCGTCCCACACAGATTTGCAGACCGACTTTTAAACGTATTTCACAAAAGCTGGGGGTGGTGTTGCACCCCCCACACACCCCTAATGTGCACCCCTGTGTCTTGGTCGGAGGAAAGGAACCACGGACATCACAAAGCATTGCCATGTATGTATCCATTATATCCTTTAAGGAAAATGTGGCATTATTCCTAGACTTTTATTTACCAAGCCTGAAAAGCATTTTAAGGCTTAAATAGAAATTGTTTAATAATGATTTTGATCTTATTAAATCAATGTAGAAGTTGTTTTCTTGCTGTTTGACAGTTTAATTCGGAAAGAAAACGCTTGTAAAGAGCATTTGTCATTTTTTTTTGTTTTAGGGTCAAAGAGTGCGGAAAGACCCGTTATAGTTTACAGCAATGTTTGTCTCAGCGTTGGTGGCCGAGTGGTACAGTCGTAAGACCGCCCTACGAAGCTGCTGGTTCAAATCTGGACGTGCTAGAGATGTATAAGGGTTTTACTTTTGGCGTTCATGATTGTGGAAAGACCCGTTATATTTACAAGAGCAGGTAAGTACCGCCGAATGGTTCAGTCTTCTGACTGTTTCAGTGTCGATGGCCTTGTGATTCAGTTCCTAAGAGGTGTTAGGACTGTTTCACGCCGTGGGGGGAAGAAAGGCGGGCCAGTCATTGCCCGCCGGTTTCCCCCAGACTTACCATCGAGGAGGGAAACCAAAAGTTAGAAAAATCCAAGGATATTTTGCCAATTTTATTGATGATTTTAAAATTTTTTGATGATTTTAAACTTACTACTTCACAGTGTTTCAGCAGTGTTTCAGATTTTCAGTGTATGCAGTCTATAGTTTTAGATACACTATGAAAGATGCGGGTAAAGTTATTAGTTTACCCGCTGTTTTACCCGTTATCTAACGTATAGTAAAAAGCAACGGGTAAAGTTTTTATAGTTTACCCGTCGTTTTACCCGTTATGTAACGTATAGTAAAAAGCAACGGGTAAATATACGGGTAAAGTTTACCCGTTATGTAACGTATAGTAAAAGGCAACAGGTAAAGATACGGGTAAAGTTATTGGTTTACCCGCTGTTTTACCCGTTATCTAACGTATAGTAAAAAGCAACGGGTAAAGTTTTTATAGTTTACCCGTCGTT
>JAOBYK010667777.1:0-10439 GCA_025434845.1 Phenganax subtilis | reverse complement strand
GTCTTAAGGCCCTTTCGAAGGGGGGCTTAAGCCCCCCTTCGCCGAAGGTCCCGGGCCCAGCCTCGATGGTGATGACGTGTCATCAATTTGGCCTTATAGCCTAAGCCGTCCAGAAAGCAAACACACAGCCGTCCAGGAGAAGGTCTATCGTTTTGGATCGTTTTGGGACTTTGACATTTGACATGTGTCGTTCTTTTGGTGGCCCATCAGCTCCGCGTCCGAGGGAGGTCGTTCGGAAAGGGATGACATCACGAAGCTGAACGCAGTTCGCCCCAGCGTTGACCTTGGTTGGGGGTTTGGGGGGAGAGTGTTGTGGAGTGGCTGTGGCCGTTGGAAGAAGTCGGACAGGAAGAATGAACAGGAACCTTTTTGTGAAGATTTTCTAAGGCGAAACCACCCGAAGGCACGCAGGGCTCCACGCCTCAGCTGTGCAGGAGTACTCTTTGCTTGCGATCAGCGCGACCGGTGAGCGCAGCACCTTACCCTACCCCAGTGGGGGCACCTTATCCGCCCGACGGGTCGGATCTTCCCAATGGATCCGAAGTGGCTGGGGAGTTGGGATCTTGGCGAGTTGGAAAAGAGCACCCGGCAGATCCGGGTGGGTTGGGTCAGGCTAAGGTGGGTCAGGCTAGGGCCAGGCTGTGTTCACAGCACTTGAAGATTGTTTGGTGTTTGACAGGGGCAAGGCTATAGTGAGGTTTTTTTCGAGGGTTGGAAGCTCCGAAATGCGAGGTTCCAGACATCTCCTGATTCATCGAGTATCATCGAGTCAGATTTTTTGCAGAAATCAGTTCCATTGTTTCTTCCTGCCCAGAGGCCCAGAGGCTCAGAAGATCCAGTCCTTTACTGATGTTTTCGGATATGTTTTGTAAATACACGGACCTGGTTGCCTTCAGTTCGGTGGAGGAACCAAGCGGAGGAACCAAGCTATCAAGTGTCGCTTGTCTCTATTGCGAAGACCCATCACCCCCCGCCCCATCCCGCCCCTCTAGAAGGTCAACGGCGAAAGATGTTTCGCCTATTGTAATAATCAGTTTCGCGCATCCAACGCACACGATCTCCGCAGAGGGTCGCATTTCATGGACATCACCCGCCGGCCTAAGCAAGATGTCGAGGTTGTAGTTGACCTACCTATACAGCTAGTTCTACAGCTGTATCTCTCCTGCATCTCTACGCCTTGAATGATGATGATGATAGAGATGATGATGATGACGATGATGATGATGATGGTGATGGTGAGCCGCCTCAGCTACGAGTTTTCCAAAGCTCCTGCTTTCTGCGGAAGCGTCCCCCACAGAAGACCCACTGGAGTCGGGCCTCCCAGAAGAAAAGCTCCACCGCGCCGATGTCTGAGGTCAAGAGCTTCCAATGTTGGTGACTGATGTGTGTGAAGCCATTCAGAAGCACCAGGCCAGTACGGAGAAACCTTTGGTCCGATTTGGGTGACGTAATGTAATTATATGGATTTTTTGTTTCAAATCGCGAAGATGTGCTTATCATAGTGGAAATTGTTCAGGTTACATTGTTTATGTACCATTTGTTAATGTTACCTTTATGCTGCAGGTCACTGTCGTTTGTTGCGCTCGAAGCACGCGGGTTCAACCATGTCCAAAAATCAAACATCCCATAGCAGTTGGAAACACTGGTTCCAAGGACAGTGTACTGGATTGAACAGAAGATTTGGACGATTGGATTCAAGGAATTCCATGTCAATGTAGACTCTTGATGTCTCTTGATCAATACGGGCAACTGACAAAGTCCTACCCAAAACCACGAAATCATTAGAACTCCATGGGGGACGAGCAGGCATGACATTGGTCGTTTCCCTGTAACCCCCGATCTGACGAGGTTTTTCCATTCAAAAAGGGGAGGTTATCAATCAAGAGCCTACACTATTGTCTGGAAAATCTAGGGTATATGTTCACACGGGAACATTAGGTCCTGAACACAGGCCAACCCTTTAGATTGCATGCAAGCTAGCTAAGAAGCCTCAGATGTTTTGCTGGGTTCGATGACTCCAATGCCAGAATTTCGAAGACTCCAGGCTCAGCTGTGACACCGTGTGACTTCATGAGATGTGTGACTTCGCTGTTTCTTCAGTCATGCATCATTCCGAGCAGCTGCAGTTCACGTTCGCATCATCCATCACAGTTCGCGTCATCCATCCGCTCATGTTATTCGAAAGGAAACTATCCGTCATGTTCACCCTGAAACATCAAATTGTATTTCTACATATTTTGCACTAAAAAACCTCACTTGAGCGGACGCATTTGGCTGTTGGAACGAGTTGGAAAGCAGCCTGCCGCCATGGCTCAACTTGATGGTGTGGCGCCTGCCGCGCGTGAATCTGGAGACGTTGCACCGCCAGCGGTGGCGCATGAGGAGCGAGCCGCCTATGCCAGCCAGGTGGGGCACCGTTCCCGGTTCAGCCGGTTCTTGTCTGGAAATTTCAAGATCTTGCCGGATATGACCCCAAGATGCAGGTACAATATGAAGGGTACCTCCATTGTACCCATGCTCAAGGGATTTGAAGGGTACAAATCAATGGTCTCGGCAATGAAATGGTTGATCATGGTTGTATGAAACAACCACCTTCTGGTCCAAGGAACTTCTACTTCCTTTGGGAACCACTCCAAAGCAAACGAGTCGAATTTGAAGTTCCTGTGGGGCCTGTCGGCGATGGAAAGAGACAGATTCCAGGAGGAGTGACCCAATGCGGCACGTAGCCCAAATGCCTCATGCCCCACTTCGCTGAGGGACGTCTGTGAGAAGGTGACAAGCAATCACAGCGACAAACTCTTCAACCCTTTTGGTTGAATAGAGATATTGTTATACAGTCATACCCACACTATCCATGTATGGCATATGTGTTACCTAGATTGGGGTGGTTTCAGGGATCAAAATATGCCAGTCCCATGGAGTGTTTGGGATATTTGTGATGTGCCCCAACAAAAAAACATGGCATGGACGTGTCGCCGGACGTGTCGCGTGAAATCAAAGCGGGATGGAAGATCCACGTGTCTTCCATGAAGATCAAATGGATTGTGAATTCCTCTACATGATGCTGTTATGCTTCAATAGTCTACATGATCAATGCAAGTTCGTCATTGTCATTGATGGATGGGGCATCGGGTCGACATTGTCGTGTTCGTCTCCGGTGAACTTCAGGAGTTCGGAGGGACCACCTTTTAGCTCCATTTTGTGGACGGCAAACCCCCGGGATCCAGTCGTACCGAACAGCAATGGATCCCTAGGGAACAGCAATGGTCTTCAACAGTCTATGGCATTAATGATGTGCGTGTGTTGTTTTCCAGAACTGGGTGGAATCCCCTGGGCATGCAGGAAACGTTTTGTCTCGTCCGCCCATGGAAGCGCAGGCAGAGCTGATCTTCAGTTTGGTGGGCTACGCTGCGCCTTGGATGGACAGGCCATGACCCACAGGACCACCAGGACCATCAGGACTCACACACTATGTAAGGCACATGTAGCACCCCAAGGTAGGCAAACAAGACATGGAGTGTTTGGGCAAGGGATGTGTCCTGCTCTGACAGTTCAGTTCGAAGGGCTATTTTTGGGTGTATTTTGTTTTGTTGATTTCGGTGACTTAGTTTTTGATTTGCTTCTGACAACTTTTATTGCTTTTCATTGTTTCTCTATGACCTCTCCTGCTTTTCCTTGCTTTTCTGTGGTTGCTCTCGCTTTTCTTGCTTTTTCTGCTTTTCTGCGCTAGTCCTTGCTTTTCATGGCTTCTTTGTGAATGCTTGTTTTCTGACTTGTCCTGCTCCTTGTGCGCTTGGTGTGTTCTTCCCAGCTTTTCTCCTTTGCTTTCCGTCTTCCCGTCTTTTTGTTGCGTATTGATTCCCCATCGCAATGTGTATTGTTTCTATGTTCACATTTGATAAGTTCGTTTTCAATCCTTGAGTAAGTGTTGCTTTATGCGTTCTTTTCTAGCTGTGTATCCTTTCCCACTCTTGTGTTTTTGCTTCTGGTGATGTTTCGCATTATGTTGTGTTTTCTTTTTTGCCCGCTGACACGGGATTCACACCCGGACACAAAGGAGAAAAGGCAGATGACTTGGGAATGTGTGAGCTTCCATGTATGTTTTCTAAATCCTATGTCATCCGAAGGTAGTATAGTTATTTGTTTTTCAGTTCCACTGAAGGAACTATGGAGAAACCGCGACTGCACAAATAAATTACCCAAACGCGACGCTTTTCCAGTTTTACTGAAGGAACATAGAGAAACCAGGCCCGCAAAAGAAAGATTCCCCACATAAGACCGAACCCGTTCAGTTCACTCTTTGCCCCTTTCACTTGGTGTTGCCACACAAGATACAAAGGGAAGTGCTTCACACTTGTCCTCAAATAGAGAGAGATCAGACCACTTTAAGAGGTGATTCGTTTTGCTATCTCTTTGGGGTTCAATTGTAACATGAGTTTTGCGTGGATACTTTGTTGTTGTGCCCTTCATTTCCCTTCATGAGTTTCAAGGACTCGAAAACCATCGCAAACCCCGAGCTTCGGCCGCTTCGGCCTTTCTGCTTGGTCCATCAGCCTTCGCTCGCTTCACGGACGGTGTGGGAAACGCGAGGTCGGTGTGGGGAACGTTTGGCGCTTCCCTTACTTGACCTACACCTATGGTGGAGGCACCGCAGACGGCCTGCCTTCGGACGTAATGGCGACCATCCTTTCTCTTTTGGGTCGGCAGACGCAGACGCAGATGCACCATATCCACATCCATTGATGATGGTCGTGTACTTGCTGTTCGCTGGCGGTGTATATATATATAAATATGGTTAATATACTAGCTTTTGATGGAAGAAGTCCGCAACCAAACCTGGATCCCCCAAAAAAGATTGTAATCATTGGTTTCTTCTAAACATGTGGCTCTTCAAGGCTTCATTAAAGCATGAATCACTGGACAGTCCGACAAACACGTTGTTTTTGATAGTGGCTGATGTTTTTTGCGTATGAGTTCTTTGATCTCCACCTAGTCAACTGCAGCGGCTCCAGAGCTATGCCTGCGGTCTAAACTCAAAGTGTGATCCCGATTGCATGCAGGAAATCAGTTTGTATATATATTGAAATGTTTTGAAGATTATGTTCAATTGTCGCGCCACTGACCATCAACTTCCTTGCGCAGGCGCGTTCTTGATTCCCTATGGACTCAGCTTGCTGCTGATGGGAGTGCCGTGGCATAGACTCTGACGGCAGAGTAACCTGCAGAGAAGTGGAACCCATGGAAATGCAGGAGATTCACGAACACAGATGCATAGCGCGCCATCGCCATCCATCGCCACATCCTTTGATTCGACTTTTCTCCTTGAATTGCTCGCTGCGATAGAATCCAACATGTGGCTTACGATAGCCTGGCTCTACTTGGAATCCTTGCGTGCACAGAATTGGGCTTCTTGAGATGTCAAAGAGTAACTCAGTTGAGTCGCCACGTAGTTACCATATGACAGGACACCGTGCCATAGGGATCACATGGACGAGGTGTGTCTGGGAGGCCTTCCCAGTCGTCGTAAACGCGAAAGGTCCCGCTCTTCGTGCTGGAGTTGGGCATGGGACAGCTCACCCGTCGCGGGACGTTGGGGATGTGGACGAAGATCGGCTTGCCGCGGTGGCAGGGCGTAGGCTGGGACCTGGGGTGAGGATGGGTGAGGATGGGAGGGAATCTTCCGAAGCAGAATTTTGTGTGGTTTGAGTGTGTTTGATGGTGTGGTGTGTGTTTTTTTGCAGGATAGACTTGGATGGTTGTGAAATGGGATTCTTGAAAGCATCTGAATGCTAAAGCTTGATTCTGATCTTCTTTTCATTGGCCAGCTGTACTATCTAGGAGAGTTGCTGGACGTTACCAAGTTACTACAGTATATATAATATGTAGTTCCACGAAGGCCCCTGACAAATAGGAAGACCTCCCAGTCCCACCCCCTTTTCAAGAAGAGAAGATCGACTGTCGACCGCCCTCTACCCAGCCAGGGGCGGAGGTCTCCCCATAGGCATACACACCCAGATGATGGCTGACGGCTGACACCAAGTCAAGAGGCACCTCTCTCGTTCGACTTGCCGGCTCGGTGCAGTCGGTGCGTCGCTCACGGATCGCTTCAGCCGACCGCCGCTTTCTCGACCGCCGGACTCGACCGCTGGAGGGAACATGGAATGGTCATACCCAAGAACTCTACCAAGAACTCGACCGGACCACGGAGCCCACAGAGTCCGTGAAGAAACCTGAGTCATGGATCACAGGGCCAACCGCCCCACCCAACACCAGTGGCCCACCCATGCCCACCGGTGTAGTTGGTTCATGTCGTTTTCCAATGTGTTTGGGTTCATGGTCCCGACTCGGCGGAGGCTTTGCAGCCACCATGGCGACATTTCTTGTGGCTCACTTAAGGTCGATGTTGGATCGTGTGTTGCAACTGTATAGAATGGATTGGAATGTAGAAGCCCAAGTGTTGAAAGCAGTTTCTTGGTGTCCATGTCTCTGATCGAACTGAGGTGGGTTTGTACTACATCACAATTCTTGCCTGGACGATCTACTATCTCGGCAGGAGTCGCCTCGCCACTTCGATCCCGGCTGTGACACTCATGGGCGGCCGAGATGGTGGGAGGCCTCAGGTGCTCAAAATGTTGGAAGGTTGCACCCCGAAATCCTTGCCAGAGGTTTGTTGGAGCTCTAAACCATGTGAGGTTTGGGAGATGCATGGGAGATGGGTGGGTGCTTTCACCTCTTCCTACATCGATATCAAGGGTGCTTTCACCCCAAGACAACGGAATGGTCACATCGGGTGAAACCAGAAGATTGTATACAGTTTGTGAACATTTGTTATAGTGTGCATGAAGATGTGTCAGTGTTCAACAAAGATTGTGTCAGTGTGCAGTTTTGAAGATGTGTATCATGTCCAAATCGTTTTGGGCATGTTGCCATTTCCATTTGACCCTTTCTGTTTTAGCAGCCAGGAGTTCGGAGCTAGGGGTGCCTTTCTCGGCGATGGGGCCTGGGAGGGGCCGTGATCCCATGATCCAATGATCCACTGACTGACTGGGACTGTCCCCAAGCACTTCCAACATCGAGCTGCCGAACATGGATGAACCAAGAGGTGGACAAGAGGGAAGCCGACCTCCGTCAACGACCTGGAAGGGTCGGAACATAGACCAGACTACCCAGCCAGGGCCAGGGGGCTCTCCCTCTTAACGTGCACCCCCATGTGTTGGGTTTGTCCTGTTACCTGCAACAGTCGGTAAACCAGAAAGTGACTATTTTAGAGACATGCGTGCAACCAGGCCCCATCATCATCCACGAATAGGCCCTGGTAATAGGATAGACCCAAGCCATGTGTTTGACACTCTGACGAACACATCACATGGTTACGTGGATGTCATGGTCATTCATGGTCCCTTGGAAGACGACTTTCCTTTACAAACCAGGGGGTGCCATCCACTTCCATGTGATGTCTTCGTCAGAGTGCCTTTGCATGTCTCTTCTCCAGGGAGATAGTATACGTCCCTGTAGCTGGACAGTAGAGTGCCCGCCGGTTCTCTTGTTGTAGATCTAAGATCATAGATGGGAGGTTTGGTAGCAAAGATGTTTTTACGTAGTTACTGGGGGGGGCAGGGTCTAAGATCTCACTCCGTGTTTGATGTGTCGACCGTCGCTGGGTGTCGAACGCGAGGACGTTGGGTGCCATCCCTTCTGGACAGCTCCCATGGAGCGATGAGCTCGGGGACTGTCCTGCGATGCAGCTCTATTTGCACCAGGCGTGGAGGGAACGGAAGGAACTTTCCTCCAAGGAGAAGGGGCGGGGAGGATGGGACGGGGTGGAGGACTGGGGATTTGAGGAGATTTGGGGGTTGAGACATTGTGTATTTGTGCCGTAAATCATGAAGAAGATGCTATATATACCCAGGCGGTCCAAGGCTAGGCAAAGTTTCATCTTCAGAGAGAGTGGATACTTCACCGTTGTCGGCCGAACTTTGCCTCTTCCCAGGGCTCAGGCAGAAGGCCCCCCAATGGATCAAACATGATCAAAACAACTCAATCAACATGTGGTCCATGTGGGCATGTCCTTCCCACCGGCATTGAACAACATGCCACATCCTGCCACCCAATCTTTGGCCGATACGTTTTTTTCCCGATGCACTGCTGCCATGTGGTATGCCTTCGCGTTACCTTGGCTTGAAGGCTGGCATCTCAGGTTTTGAAGCGGTGTCATGGAAATCACGGGTCTGATATGTCTGATCTTGATGCCATGCATATATCTCCGGATGTCTTTGGAGAATACGTGATGTGATATAGCCCCGCTGACTACTCCAGGTGACCTGTCATTGGAATGCCAAAGCGTCGCCGATGCTTACAAGGCTTGCTGGGGGCACGTGATGTGCATGGATGCCAGTGATTTTCAATGTCGAGTGTTCCCAGCATATCGGACAAAGTATCGGACAATCGGACATGCATCTTAATGACACCCAACATGATCGACATGTGTCAGTTTAAATTCATGCAGGCCATGAGGACGAGCTCTACGACTGGGGCTCCTCCGATGATGCCGAGATTGGACCACGATGGGAAGGTGCCAACCCCCGTGCGATGTGGACTCGTGAGATCGAGATCAATAGTAGATTGAGCTAGCTGGCTTAATTAGGCCAGGTCTCGAAGAAATTGAAATCCGTATTTCTCCGGACATTCCCACGGGATCTCAAGGGACCGGCTGAGCCTCAACAATGCCAAAAATAATGATCTTTCGATTCGACACAGATCATAGATCAGCATGCATGACATCATGAAACATAATATCTGTTCTTGCTCCGCCCGGCCACGTTTTTGCTTCCATGGGTGTGCAGCGGCGCCAAAGCCGCATGAACATGGAGAGGATAGACTTCCTTAAGGACAGGGCTGTGTGATTGGGCATGTTCTTTCAAACTATTTCACCTAGCCTAGATGTTCACTCAATCGTTCCAAACCATGGGATGTTCAAAAGTCGATCGCCCAATTATGTTCATCGTTGCTGAATGGTTCAGCTCCTTTCTGCGCATGGAGCACTGCAAGCTTCAATCATAGTACTTCGATGGGTTCTTTGCTAGGACTTCTTCGATGAACTATGCCAGACAGAAGGGTACATCAATGGGCGACGGGCTGACATCAAGGCAAAGAAAGGATCAAAGGCAGGTCATGTTCCGGTAGTTCATGATCATCATGTGTTTTCTTTTACATTTTTGTCCAACGCCTAAATTAACAAATTCTTAAACTAATTGCCGTAGGTATTTTCCTTTGTCGATTTGGTGGGGTCAGACTCTGTGAGCGAGTTGGAGGCCAGACCATGCATTGGAAAGCATCCAGTGAGTTCAATCCTGAGTGAATTAATTGTTAACTCGAAAGGTTGAACGAGATACCAACTTCAATTTCTTGGCCAAATACTTGAGTATCTTCGCGGGTGATTTGCCCACTATGCACGAGGTTCAGGACGTTCGGAAGTTAAGACATTTGCCACGGATGAGACGTGATATACTAGTCGGTGATTGTCAAATCGCCATTGCAGGAGGCATTGTCCTATGCCAGCAACACGTATGACCTCAATCCGCGCTTTCGTCGAAAGGGGCAACACGAGGCTCAGGGAAGAAAGGGGGTGGAGTGCAAAATGACTAAATCCTCAATCGGTTTGGATAATTTATGCCAGCTTAGATTCCCAAGCCCCTATCATTGCAACATTATCGTGAATTAGATCGGCATCAACCCCCAACCCCAACAATCATCCCGAAGTCCCAGTCCCAGCATCATCCGTTGCTGCCAGGCATGGATTCGAGTGGAGGCCAAATTGATCCGCACGATGGCCTCCCATGTGAGCAACTTGTATCAACGGAGCAGGAAAGTCAGGCGAGCTTCAATGATTTTTTCGAGGGCCATTTAACACAAGATAAAAAAATAGGTAATTACTGTTTAAGACATGTGTACTAAAGCTAGTGTAGATGTGCAGGAAGGGGCATGACAAGATGAATACCCTGAAGTCAATCATCCTTCTGAAGTGCCAGGACCGATCACGCATGTATACATGATGCACGACGGACATAATATTTCAGTCGGCTGGCTTGTGTCAAAATCAGGCGTGCATATGTCGATAAATGCTTTAATATGTTTTTATACATGTGAATGTGAACCACCTGTCACAGGAGCGGGGAATACTGTCGTCATCTAACAAAAAGCTCCCAACCCGTGGAAGATCGACCTTTAAGGCCAAATATTGATTTGGTTGGTTTCTTTGTTGAACCGTTCGTTCAACAGGTTGTCACACATGCACATGTGCACAAGTCCTTCAATTTTGAGTTTTTGTTTGCCTCTAGGTGTCAAAGGTATCGTCGAAGCACTTTCATAGAAGTCAAGCCACGGAACAGCTGTCAGCAAGCCCGAGTGAGCCAAGCGCGTGTAAAGTTGGTGCACCCCCT
>JAOBYK010667666.1:0-10440 GCA_025434845.1 Phenganax subtilis | reverse complement strand
TCTAAACGAAACGGAATATATCATGTAGTCTTAATGCTTACCTATTATATGAAAAAGCAGCACTTGTCTATATTTTTGCACTTTGTTTGGAAATTTTTCGTTATTTTTCCTCAAGTAGCTACGTTTTTATTTGTGTAAGAACGGCACTCTACTGCATGCATGTTGCGCCGTTTTATACAAATATTTAAGTCTTTCAAAATTTCAGAAATTCTTTTGTAAGTGTATTTAGGTGTATGGAGAAGACAATTGTGAAAAACAGCCTCTATACAAAAACACACAAGATTTACAAACTTTTCTGAACTATATTTTCCAATATTTACTAAGTTTAAGAAGTCTTTTAAAGCCATGCAGTAGCGATGAATTTTGTCAACTAGTTCAAAATTTATTTTATAAGTCAAAGTAAAGATGAATTAATGTCAACTTAATTTATCATTGTTTCATTTACCTGCAAAGAATTTCGATTTGTAGGCAAGTCGACACTTCTTGCAGTTTTTTCTCCAGTTGAAGGATTCTAGCCGATTGATCATCAGATGCTTTAGATTGCTTGGCTGCCAATTCGAGCTTCATCAGCTTCACATTTTTTTGAAAGTTAGTGAATTTTTTTTTTAATTTGTGGCTTTTGGCTTTCATTTTTTCCTGAGATTTGAAAGATTCTCCCATTACTTTATCTAATTCGCTGACTCGATCTAGAAGGCAGTAAAGAATTCACGATATTATATTTACTTTTGGCTACTTTATATGTTCAACTTTGCCAAAATTCATGCTTACATAAACATTCACATGCAGGCATAAAAAACGTAAAGAACATAGAAGAAACTAGAGAGGTTAAGATTCCACGGTCCCCGTATACGGATACAGTTGAATTACTCGTACTCGTAGGGAGAATAGACCTTGGTTTACCGCCAAAAAGCGTGTAGAAACTAGAAATGACGGGTAAAAATGCTGAAATGGGCAAAAAGTGTGAAACCAAATGGCGATACCCGTACCCATACACGGAAACCAGGATTATCTTAAGCTGTCTACTGATGAATTATCACGAATATTGCTCTCTGCATTAATTTACTTTCTCTAAGCCTGTTTTGTACTAGGTGGAATTTTCCGTGCAGAAAATAAGTCTACCAGGCTGATTGGTTGGCAATACATATCTCCTCGAATCGAACCAATCACGTTGCTAGATTTATTCTCCGTACGGAAAGCTTGGCCTATAGTAGAAAACAAGCTTTATATCTGTCGCCTACCTTATTATATGTTGGAAACGTCTATTTATATTCTCTGTAACCCGAACTTAAGGATACCTTTTAAAGTTTCCATCTTGTTTTTGAAGTCTTTTCGTTCTTTCAGGAACTGAAACTAAAATGGAAAGTTTTTGAGATTAATTAGCACAATTTTATTTACCATTATATCTCACAATACTGATAAAGGCCTTTTATCTAATCAGAGTATCAGGTTTGTACTACATAGTCATTGTATTTTGCTGAATACCATGTCCCGCGAACAACTTGCACTCTGAGGTCGTTGCGACTAGACGTGGTATTTAACCAAAACACCCTGCTTGAGCAATAACTTTGGCTTTATTATCCCACTCGTGTTTTATTTCACTAGAATACATCGTATAGTTACTACACAAGTTTGTTTTTATAATTTCTATGCAAGAAAGAACTAGGCAGTTGTTGGATACAATATGATACACTTGTGATAAAATGAGACTCACCAACAATGCTATAACAAGGCAGAAAGCAAGGAATAGTAAAATAGATAAAAGAAAATTTTCTTCCTCGGTCTCTTCCTCTTGCTTCTGGTCCAATGTCAGATTCTGTAGTAACTAAAAACAAATATACATGTGTTGAAAATATATATAAACTACAAGGTAAAAATTCTGAGCGCGCGGTATAAATGTATAAAACAATGTTGTGCGGCATTCATTGTTTATGGCTGTCAACAGTATTGAACATGATTATACATTGTAGTAAAAACACGCGTTTTGATTGGCTAATAGCCAACTATTCATTATAGCAATCTCGTAACCCGTAATTATTGAATTCGGTTAATGTGATATGCAGAATTATCAAGATCAACGTATAGGTGTATAAGTGATAATTCTTCATATCACAAAAACCTCATCCAATAATTGTATAATAATACTGATTAATTTTAATCGGGTTGGACAATACTGGACAATAATGTTAGCAACTGTAAGCAATATAGGCGTGGCACAACAAGGTTGCATCCTATTAATGTCTGAAGTTGATATATCATTTCAAAATAACATCACTCTACAGGTGATTTCCATAAAATTAGTGTGTATTTGATTTTTCTGTCAGTTTTGGTCATTAAATTTTTCCTAAACCAACTTCCTTACTCCGACTGCCAGGGTCATTTAAAGTAGGAAATAGTACAGAAGTAATTTGTGAAGTGTAATAAAAAGCAGTATTTTCAAAGATTCTGTTTTTGCAATGCCTTGCGCATAGGAGAAACACCCATGCAAGACGTGGTATCAATTGTAAAATATTGCGTCAAATATGACATTAATACATACACTTACAAGGGCAGTAAACATACTGGGAGCCTAATGACCGCAAGAAAGCACAAAACAGAAAGCTATTTTTTATCTTTATTTAAATCAAGATGCTTGTTGTACTCTCATTTGTGGCGCTCAAGCTTTCATTTATATCTCCTGATCAACACTCAGTAAAAATAAATTCATTTATTCTGCGCATTGACATATTTATTTTCTTTTCCATTCCTCAAAATTAAAACAATTGTTCCTAGTGAATGCAATTTTAATAATTGTACTGCTTTAGTCTGTGTCACGACTTACCTCAATCTTATTTGGGGCCACAAACACTTCACTTGTGATCTTTTTGGAGTGAAAAGTTGGCTGTATTCTGATTCTCAAAAAACTTTTATTAAAACTGGAACGTTCACAAAGATCTTCTACGGAAACATGGCTGTTTTTGCTTTCTTGGTTTTCGTTTTCTACACTCTCGCCGATTTCGTTCTCTTTACTTTTGTCTTCTTCGTTCTCTGCACTTTCTTCGTTGTCGTTTCCTACGCTTTTTTCGTTTTTGAACTGTTTGCTTTCGTCTTCTTCGCTTTCTTCGTTTTCGTTTTCTACACTTTCTTCGTCTTCGTTCTCTTTGCTTTGATCTTCTTCGCCTTCTTCATTTTTGTTTTCTTTGCTTTTCTCCTTCGTGATTTTTTCGTTTTCTTCACCTTCGTTGCTTTCGTTTTGTTCGTTTTCCTTGCTTTTGTTGCTCTTCTCACTTCCTGCGTTTGGGAATTTTTTTTTAGTCTCACAACATATACACCCGAGTAAATGAAATTTTTTCTGTGGCTTTACAGCTTGCATGATTACTAGACAAATTTATACCGTCATGCGTATGAAAAAAAGGGTCAAGTTTTTGTAGTGACAAAGAGCCTTGTTTGAAAGCTATATGCCTAAGCCAGCTTTTCCGCTGGAGCTAATTGCGTGCTACTTCGACAATCCTGAGAATTCTATTTTGTGTTTGTTTGTGAACGGAATTTTCTTACAAACCAATATTTGTCGTGCACGTGTAATTGAAAACGGCGATTGTGGAAATCAGTGGCTCCCACGTTTAATCGATGAAAAACTTCAAAGAAAGTATCAACAAACTAGGAAGTAGAAGCATTCAAGCTGCATGGTATCTTTTGTGAAATCTCCTGACTCGAAAATCTCGAAAGATTAACGAGATAATATTTCTCACGAAATCACCATTGACAGCTCTAAATATAAGCTTCATTGACCTTGAAAATGTTAAGACTGAATGCAGAAATAATATAGTAATCACCGCTTAAAGTAGGAACAACAATAAAACTCTGGTTTTCCAACTCGCGTGTTTTGTGTAATGATTCATTTATAATAGTTTCATTTTTAGTTTGTCCCTTTAATGGGCAATAAAAGAACTTACAGTTTCAGTTTTTTTTGGATTTCATAAGGACAAATCAGTCTAAGCCTGTATGTCTTAAGGCCAGTTCACACGGGCGATTTTTGCTGCGATTTTTCTCCTTTCGGTGTATGTGATCGAGTAGGTTGACTGGTGAGTGCATTAGCAAGATTGTTGGACCAAGTATCTCGCCATTTATCCACTCTATCGCATCGTTCAACACGAGAAAAATCGCATTGAAAATCGCCCGTGTGAACTGGCCTTTACAGTCGCTGTATATCATGGAGACTAAATTTTGCAATCGAATTCAACGTTTTTTAGAACGACGTACCTAAAGTTTTACATTTTAATAAATCTTAAAATCTCTTCTTTTAAATAACAAGGAAATGAATTAAGTGCGTCGATTTTAAATAACCTACACTCTTGCTAAGTTTTTGGAGATATTTTCTCAATGTTGTCTGTAACATACCGCTTCCTGTTCTAGCAATGGAGGAAGAAAAATCAAAGTTCTACGAGAAAACAGCGAGACCTTTGATTTAGTTTCAAGTATCTCCGACTTAAGACTAACGAGTAAATGAATAATGTGCAAATAAGAATAATGGCAAAAAATCGACTAACCTTGACGTAAGTGCTTCCAAGTATAATTTCCAATTAGGTTCCAGTCTCCTAGAGTTTGATCGCAATAGTAATTATTCATGCCATGGCTAATTTCAAAAATGCCAAACGAGAAAATGTTCGTTGGAGACTTAGCCACCGAGCTTCCTATTCTTCTTAATGAAAAACTCTCCTGAAAACATTTAAAGGAATAAAAGTTAAAATATACTTTTCGTACGAAACAGTCCATGGGCGAATTTTTCTCAATTGATTAAATTGCACATGCATGGAAAAATATATAGATAAGCTAGAGGCAGTTTTGTTTTACAACAATCTATTATTATAGTCTTAAAATCTGTTCATCGTAGCCCATGTGCCCTTCAGCTTTCTCTCGAATAGGAAATTATACATTGGTATGGATGGAAAGACAAACGCTGCGATAATGTAGATACTGCAAAGTTTGCAGCAAATATATTTGAACTGCTTTTCACGAACTCAGTAACGTTTCTTATGTAAAACTCAACTGCGTCAATAAAAATCTTTGAAAACTGAAACTTTGGAAATCCTGGCTTCTGTTGCAGCTATATGTAGCTAGCTATAAGATTTTCAAAGTTTCAGTTCTGAAAAAGTCAACACCCCGTTTCTAATTTTTTTTGAAATGTCGTGTCCATTTCGATTTAGCAAAAATCTACTTCGATAATTGTTCAAAAGTTGGTGAGCATAAATTAGTTTTCTTAAACTTTGAACCAAAGGTTTTTACATGTTTGTTTACAAACTCCGAAAGATTTTTGAGGAAAACTTAATTTATCTAAAGCGAGACGATGGCTTTAGATGGCCAGACGATGTTACTCGTCAGGAAAAAACTTTTCCCTGTTGATGGGATAACTAAATTAACAAAGCTCGCGCAGATCCTCTTTGAGACTAGATTTTTTCTTAGTTTGCATGTCTATAAACGCCAGACGATCTCATTTGTCAAAGAAAGACTCTTGCAGATATTAATAATAAAAAGCGCAGTCAAAAGGCCAAGGTACACCGAGCGCGATTTGGCGAAATTTTCGATTTAAAACTACAATGAACTTAAATTCTTCAAATATTCGGAGGTGTTTTGTGCGTTAGACTTTGGTGCGGACTTGAATTTTTCATACCAAAGAAGTTGGTCAACTTGATTCTTACGTGGGCGATTAATTAAGTTTTTCATGTAAAAAGAGTCTGTCAATTACTTTGCCGATATATTCGTTGGTTTTTTTCGCGTATTCCGGTTTTTTCGCCTAGGAAACGTCAACAAGGTGGGCAAAGATAGACAGATTATAAAGCAAAGATTACAATTGCTGAGACGATAAAATATTGTTTCGGTTAAACATGCGTATAGACCTAGTAAATACCATATAATTGCACTTGCTTTTAATATAATTTAGTTACAAAAAGCCATTGAAAAGAAAATGAATGAAGTACAATTATCAGTTACTATGACAACTAGAGTGCGAGGAGTTTTATATTTATTTGAAATACATACCGTGTTCCCAAGCCATGAAAAATAATCTGTTTCTTTTGAAGCTAAAACTTGGAAAAAATTACCAGTTAGAATATTAAAACAGTTTGTGAAAAAGTTTGTATTGAAAAACAAAGAAACTTACGATTTTACAAAAATATATTTTGAGTAAACTACATACCAGTTAGGTGCATTGTTTTAATTCTCTGCGAAAAAACGCAGTTGATACAAATATATAAAAAGAAACATAGAGCGAGGATTAACCTCGACTCCATGTTTCATCTCCCTTTATTCTTTGTGACGTATGCATTAATCAGAACAATACTTAGCGCATCTAATTAGAAAATTAAAAACTTACATAATAACTAGTGCATGCTAAGTAGCAAATTGGATCGGAAAACTTTAGTTAAACAAGTTAGCCTTTGTAGCTAAAAAACTGGCATTCTGTAGCATTTACATAAGTTTGTTAGTTGACTTTTTTCAGGATTTTACTCCGCAGTAAATGCCCAGTGTTTAACGATCGGTCAATTAGCATCGTCGGAGCCTAAAAATGAACTGGAACCGAATGTGTCTAAAAAACACATTCCACAAAATATCTTTATACTCAGATAGGAGACAATGCAGATATCTGACTTAGGCTTGAAGCCTATGATCTTGGCATAAGTCGATTTTCATGGTGGCCATGGTTCTAGCAAAGCCAGTCACTCTCCGGGCATCATTTTGATTATGTACTCGGGAAGAGAGGGTGAATGTCTCTCCTCAGGGCCTTGCTAGAAAGATGGCCTCCAAGAGAATCGATGTACGCGATTTTGGGGCGGTCGGACATCTGTTAGTAGAGACGTTAAGGAACCCCGAACTCTTGTATAACGGGCGCGGGTAGCGTTAGTTTCGTCACAACATTTTGAAAACTTCGCTGTGCTTACTTTACGTTTCATTTGGATTTGTTACAGCATTAGTTTCGTACACACAAATGTAGACGTTAGGTTTTGGTAAACAGGGAAACTTTAGAGGAAACGCGAGATACCCGTGCACATTAAAAGAAACCATGAAATCTTCACTTTTCCAGTCTCTAAATCAAATCTATGCTTTAGATTAGGAAGAGCAGCTCGAAATTATCAGATACACCAGCCACAAAGAAAAAAGATCAGAATTCTTGGCTCTGATCACTAGCCATTACTGCAGCCTCGAGATCTAACCCGAGGAAGTCTGGGGTCTAGAATCAGGCTGCTGTAGCTGTTGTAGAAACTTTTGTTTTTAAGATTAAAACAACAACTACGAATTCGATTATTTCGATTTTGGTCGACTTTTCATAGCCAAGCAAGCTTTTTCATAATATATTAGAAAATCAAGTTGCTTTAGTTTTTAGAAAATGCCCGCTCATATAACGAATGACATGTTTTAAAGCAGAAATTGCTGATTGAAAAATGTCGTTACGTTATTTTATTGTTAAGATTAGTATTACAGTTTTGACTTTTACGATTTCATATTTTTTCATTCTGCCATCAAGTCAACGCAAAGACAAACCGTGAAAATTTCATCCTGGTTTCATTTGTCCTGGCATTGGTTCAATTGTATTACTAGATTTTAAAAAGCGTCGTGACACGCGAAACTGGGAAAATATTAATGTTTATAGCCGGCGAAAACAAAATGGATAATATTGTCGCGACAAACGAGATGGTTAGAAGACTACATTCTTGCTCAAGTGCCGATTGGAAAACGAGATAGCATTTTTACTCGTGTTTTCTTGAATAAAGGCATATAAAATAACAAAGAGTCACTCCCAATATAAGTAAATTTATCTTTGAGCATGGTCTACATCAATATTTAATCCATTAAAACTTTCTTTAACATTTTTATCACGTACTGTTAAAAAGCAGGTGAGATCTTTTGCTTATTCAATTCAAAAGAGCAGTTTTTAGCAACGAGAATACACGTGTGGAGCACTAAGTTTACTGCACAAAAGTTAAACACAGCTTTTATTAAAATTATACATCAAACTCATAGGACTGCAAGCAAATATCCAAATGGTACTCACCTTTAAATCTAAAAGAGTATACGAAACTTCTTCCTAAGCTTCTCATATTAATAAAATCTTCGTCGATTAAAAATTTTGATAAAGTTTTTCCAAGCGAAATACACACACGAGTCGAACGTGAAATTTTACAGAATTGTACTAGAAGTGTAGGCGAACATTTTACGAGTGTATGCCGAATCCTATCCGAAGGTACACAAAAGCTTGGCGACAAACAAAGCCGAAAACTAGACTTACACGATGCCGTTTTTAAATGAAAACGGCACAAAATCATGCCAGTTGGGCCTTGCGTTTACACGATACCGGCAAAAAACGCCATGAAAACGGCACAATATGAAAACGTCGTCCTTACCGGCGAAGTATAAAAACGGCTCAATGGCAACTACCGTGTAAACGCTTGTGCCGTTAAAATTCGACGTGGATTTTCTCGAAATAGGCTATTCACAGCAAACTTTCAAGAAGTTGTGTGAAGAACTTCGTCTCTTTATGGAAAAAAAGGAAACAGTCATGAGGAAGCCATGACATCCCGTCACTATATTGTACCGGCACCGTGAAAACGCAACATTAGCCTACAGGAGCTAGGTATCCTGAGTAAAAGTTGATAACGAATTTTAGCATTTCTAAAAGCAACACAACCCTGTACTGTGAAACATGTCTGCAATGAAGTCGGCATATATTATTTACTCATTTAGATTTTAGCTTGAGTTCATGGCTGTTGTACAACAAAATCAACATTTCATATTAATGTTTGCGTTGTTTGAATGCTAGTCTTTAAACGAGAACCAAATTAGATGATCAAAAATTGAATGCCGCAACTTTTTATTTTCAGTGTATCATGGCTGACAGAATAAATTACTCTCAATTAAGGAATACCGTGTTAGTTTCCCCCTATTTAGACTCCCTGGTGGCTTAACTTTTTGCTTACTCGCGAGTGGGCACATAATGAAAGAGGCATAAGAGGCTTAAAACAAGAGGGGGGCTTTATAAAAGAGAGGGAAGTTAAACAAAAAATAAAAGAGGTCTTAATAAGACAGAGGGGGGTTCAACAAGCATATAAATGGGGACTTAATAAGAAAGAGAGGGATTCAACAACGAAATAAGAAGAATGGCTTAAAAAGGGCGAGAGACGGGACGCTTAATGAAAGAGAGAAAGAGAGACTTGAAAGAAAAGAAGGCGACCCTGAGTTGGGCATTTATTGAAAGAGAGGGGGCTACAAGGGGCAGGGAGGCTAAATAGAGGAAATACAGTATAACTTAATCCGTAATTAATATAGCAGTCTCTTCATTGTCACTCGATCTTGTTATAACGTTGCGTTGTGGCTATAGGATCTCTAAGAAAACGACAATATTCAGTGGACTGCAATATAGCTGTTTTTAGTTACGCTTCTTAGCTTGGAAAAAGGTATTTTTAGTATAGGCTTTCTGCAATCTAAATTGCAAAAGTCTAGCAAACTATGTAAACTTTCATCATTAAGCTTTGATTCCAGAAAGTTTGCTTGCAGAAACGATGATCATGAATATTTTGATCGCAGAAAGCAGAAAGTTTGATTATAAAAGTTTTGATTAAAAAAACCTTGATAAAGCCCGTTCTCCACTACGCGATTTTTTCGAGCGAAATATAAATCCAGTAACGTGATTGGATAGCAAAATAATTTGCCGCGAAAAAATCGAAAACGAGCCAATCACGTTACCAGATTTCCTCTTCGCGCGAACAAATTCGCGTAGTGGACAACAGGCTTAACATTCGTTTTCCGCACGGAAAGTTCGACAGAAAAAAATATGTATGCAGTGCATATAGTTCTTTTCTTCGGCCTAGTGAATTGACAAAACCTGTTTCCATGATTTATAGTATCAACTGTTTACGTGACATATAGTGACAATTTTTTGTGTGGTGGAGCCTATCAAGTTAAGCACCCGCACTATAGTTGCAAAAATGCGGTGCTAAATCGGAAGCGCTGCTTATTAAACTGTTCTCATCCTGAGTGACGACGCGCTTAAACTGGAGCGGCGCTCATTAAACTTTTCTCATCCTGAGTGCGGCGCTTAAACGGGAGCGGTGCTTAACTGGAGCAGCGCTAAAACGAGCATTTACGGTAATCGCTTTTGTTTTTTTAATTTCTCCTCCCTCGTTATTGAAAGAAATGCTGAAACTGTCCTGACTGATTATTTATGTTTAAGAGCACAAAAGATCTTAAAACGCGTTTATGATTCTCTTTTAAGACAGTAATCTGAGATAAAGCAAGTCAACCCAGTTTAAATATAACAAACTAAAACACCTTTCAGTCTTCCGGGAGCTAGCGTATAAATTACGTCGAACTAACAAACTTTGTTCATTCAGCACAGAAAGTTCATCAGTAGACTTCTAACTTTTCAAAACAACTTTTTCAAAAAGGGCAATTTTAAAGGTAAGTTCTTTTGTG
>JAOBYK010667555.1:0-10441 GCA_025434845.1 Phenganax subtilis | reverse complement strand
ACTGGCTGGGAGGTCACGCATGCGCATAAAAAGAGCGTGACATAATTTTCTGCGTGTTTCCCCTCTGTATATACCTCTTCTGTGATCAAGTGGCGATGTTTTTTTTTATTGTTCTCAAATTTATACTGGCCGTGTGAAAAATTTGCAGAGGGGGACTGATGAAACTGACGTACAAACCGCGTAAATTTACTTTTGAAAGACTGGAACTGACGTACAAACCGCGTGAGAGACTGGGATTTAGACTTCATTTTTTTTATAAGAAAATGACTTAATGTTATCGTTCCAGATATATATATATAGAGAGAGTTCACTGATATGGCGTCAGCATGATGCGGACACATTTTGACCCCAAGCACTCAGATTACTTAAAGATCAGCGGATCAAATCAAACCAATGAGCCTTTCTCACGCTATGCGACCAGGCCTTATCCGCCATTTTTGGGTGGCAAACCGCGCGAGGCCAGAGAATGACAACAAATTTAAAGAGCGAGTATTGAAAAATAATATCGAGAGTTTTGGCAAATTTTTGTTATAAAAATTACTTTGAGTGGAGGTTAACTGGTCTGTTGCCAAGCTATATCTTCAAGCTTCACATGGAAGGAGTTTCAATGTATATTTTTAAAACACAAAGTTTCCCATCAAAACAAACTTGCTCTTTTTAAACTGAAAAACTTTACGTTATAAAAATGTAATTATAAGCTCATACTTAAAACTAAAATACAGTTAAAAGGCAACTTTAGCAGATTTTAAAAGGTTTTTTATTGCGTTTTTTGACCAATGGTCGCCACATAACTACTATGCCCGGACGAGTTTAATGTTTCGTCTCGGGCTGCAGTAATTCGTTGTATAACAAAGATAATTACAATGTTAGTTTCCATCGTTTACCGAGAAATATAAGTCTAATCGAACAATATGATATGTCTTTAAACACCAAGCTTCCGAAAGAATGCAAGAATTTGCGGAAAACATTTTAAGAATGCTAGACGTGAGTTTCGAAGGAATTTTGCCTCTACGGCAGTTCCGCCAGTAGAGCCCTGTAAAAAGAGGAAAGCTCCTACTTTGAAGGCCTGTTCCAAAGCCTAAGCCAAGAACAGAATATTTCAATGTATATAAAAAAAAATTACGGCAGAAGAATTTCAAAAAAAGCAAGCTGCATTTGTATGAATCAATGAATCAATATAATTTAATCAATCCGACGTGAAAGTTTATTGTGCTGCAAAACTTCACTTCCATGAGCATATTCTTTCAGTTTTTTATTCGTGTCTTTTCTTTACTTTTTCTCTGGCTAAATTTTCTTCCAGGACAAATAATTGTTCTTTCAAACTGCCATCGAGGCAGGCAATTCACTTCGAAACTCACGTCTACCATTCTTAAAACTGTGTTCCGCAAATTCTTGCATTTTGTGCTTTCGGAAGCTTGGTTTATAAAATTTTATCATACTCAAATTACACTTATATTTCTAGGTAAACGATGGAAACTAACATTGTCATTATCCTTGTTGTACGACGAATTACTGCAGCCCGAGATGAAACATTTAACTCGTCCGGACATAGCAGTTATGTGGCGACCATAGGTCAAAACCACAATAAAAAACCTTCTAAAATCTACTAAAGTTACCTTTTAACTGTACTTTTAGTTTAAGTACGAGCTTATGATTACATTTTTATAATATAAAGTTTTTCAATTTAAAAAGAGCAAGTTAATTTAGATGTAAAACTTTGTGTACTAGAATAGAAAATAACCCCATACCCTGTTGGCTTCGCGACACTACATCACACTTGAACCAGTTATTTCTCCGTCACATTTTAAAAATATAAATTCAAACTCCTTCTGTGTGCAGCCTCTACTCAAAAGAATTTTTTATGACAAAACTTTGCCAAAACTCTCCATATTGTTTTTCAAAACTCGCTCTTGCAAATTTTTTTCATTCTCTATGCTCTAGCCCCGCACCACGGTTTGCCACCCAAAAATGGCGGATAAGGCCTGGTCGCATAGCGTGAGAAAGGCTAATTGCTGAGCGGCAAAACACCAACATGAGGGATGTAATATCCACCCAAGAAAAATTATCCCGCACTCTTCGGTTTTTGGCCTCAGGAGCATCATACAAAGACTTGGCATTCTCTCTCGCATTTCTGCCTACATCATCTTACAAATAGTCCCAGAAGTATGCCAAGCTTTGCACGACACATGCAAAGATGAATGTCCATGTGTTCCATCTTCCAGACAACAGTGGCTCAAAACTGCTGACGAGTTTAAAGAAAAATAGCAATTCCTCATTGTGTGGGAGCCATTGATAGAAAGCATATTAACATACGTGCTCCGCCAAATACTGGCTCAATATTTTAACTACAAGAACTATTTTAGTATCGTTTTATTAGCCGTTGTTGATGCAAATGCACAACTTATAGCATTGCAGGCAGTTAGGTGATGCTGGAAGCCAATCCGATGGTGGGATTTTTAAACATGGTAGCCATAGAACTCGTATACATAGTGATTAGCGTCTCTAATGTTACGAAACTTTTCGCTCGTCTTAATAATGCAATGGATTTAGAGATCTTTTTACGTTGTGCATCAATTTGATCTCCCCATTTTAATTCTTCATCCAGAGTAATTCCTAATACTTTCTTACTTTGACCCCTTTAATATTGTAGCTACCAATGGTTATACTAGGGCTTCCTGAATATTGCTTTAGTTTTCTCTTTGATGCTATTAACATAAATTCTGTTTTTTCTGTATTAAGAGTTAGTTTGTTTGTCTCTAGCCAGATATTAACATTTCGCAGATCATTATTTATTTTATTTTCAATTTCTGAAAGCGAAGTACCAGCGCTCGATATGTTGGTATCGTCTGCAACCATTGAGGTCTGAGTTTCTTCCAAACAATTCATTAGAAGGTCATTTATATAGACCGAAAATGGTAATGGTCCCAAATTAGAACCCTGTGGTACCCCACATGTCATTATGTTTGACTGCGAATCAGTTCCTTGTATCGAAAACCTTATTACTTAAGTATGATTTGAAAAGGTCTAAAGATACTTCTCCGATTCCGAAAGTGTTTAGTTTTGATATTAAAATTTGATTGTCAACCGTATCAAACGCCTTTTTAGGTCAAGAAACAAGACGCTATACATTTATCCATGTTCAATAAATACTGATCTATTATTTGCAAAAGAGCAGTTTCTGTGGAATGGCATTTTCGGAAGCCAGATTGTTGTTTAAAGAGTCACTTGTTGTGAAATGAGCATTTCTGAGACCTTTGCAATTGCCGATATTACAGAAATTGGTCTGCAGTTTCCACATTCACTTTTGTCTCCATCCTTAAAAATCGGGGTTACTCTAGACTGTTTTAAATCATCTGGGAATATACCTGTCACTAACACCATGCAGGTTAAATATGTAGCACAGGCTTGTGAATTACAGAATTCCTTATGCAAGTAATACAAAGTGAACATTTACCTATAAACGTAATAAACTACAACATTTAATCAAAATAGTCAATAATATTCAAGCTTTCAGTCACACGAGCAATTTTGTCGGCGGTTCTTCCCTCTGACACATGGAATTGATTTTCGATCAAGCAGAATTATGGTTTTGCTAAGCTGACTCACGCCTGTTAAACCTTAGCTTCATTGTGAATATGCTTTATCACATATGGCAGGAGGAGAAAGATCGCAAACAGAGTTGTTAGTATGACCGAACTCCTTGCGTGAAGCTGTGGTTTCCACTGGCAGACTATTTCGCACGAAGTGACAAATTGTCTGTGTGTTGTGAGTGTTCAGTCGAAACTAATAGGTGTTTCATCGACTTTGGACAATTTGAAAAATTTGAAATGTTGCTTCGCGTGAAAATAGCGCTGGTGGAAAACAAGATTAAAGCTACACCAAACTAAAGTGGGCACAGACAGTAAGGTTTTACAATCTGCTGAGTACCTTAAACGATTACAGTAAAACTCGGACGTGTTAATAGCAGATTAAAACAATCTAATGTTACCCGACTACTACCTTTAAAGAAAATCGCTAAGAATTACAGCTAAAACGTCAAACACTGCTAGTTTTTTTGCTTGCGACATATTTGACTAAAATCGGCTTTGCTTGATGTGCGTCCGAATTTTGAGACTTTAGTCTCCGTTCCTTCTTGCGTTTTTTAGAAGGGGCTGTAGAATTTTCCATTATAGCCAATCGGTTTTCACAATTCACCACTTAAGAAGTCAATAAAACAACGTTTGTCATTTTTATAGTTTTGATGCCTCGATTTCAATGAGTCACTAGTAATATCATTAAAATGATACTTTTTTACACGTACACAGCAAGGGCGTCAATCCGGGGGGATAGGCCGTCTTCCCCACTTTTTTGTTTGGGGTAATGAATATGTCATTGTCCACTCCGTTTTTATGACATTTTTTTTGTTTTCATTATATTTGTAACGACAATTACGATCTCATTCAAAAATAAATCATGTATAATTTATGATTATATGAGAATGGCATTACAGAGTGTGAAAATTAAAAACATTTCCGGGAATACAAACCACGGGACTCCCCTGTCAGGATCCGTTATCCCAGTTTCGGGAATGGATTGTCGCCCTTCGTACGCAAGGATATCAAAGTAATGCTTAGATATAAATGGCTACAGAAAGTAAATTTAGAATTGAGAAGAACGGGAAACTAGAATCTCATTCGGAGCTGGTCTAAACATCGGTGACTACACATTATATGTTTGTACATGTCGCAACTTAAGTTGTATCATTAAAATTAACTTCTCACATGATTGTTATGTTCTTTCCAGTTACAAACTCATAAAACTTCATTGAAGCAGAGCTTCCTGTCAAATCGAAATCCAGTGTAGTAAGCTTACAATTTTCATGTTGTATCGCTTCAGTTAAATAGTCGAAGCATTCATCAGTTAAAGCATTATTACACAAGCGTAAGTCAAGCAGCTTACAATTTTCATGCTTCACAGCTTCGCTAAGATACTCTACGCCTTCATCACCTACTTTATTATTCATAAGATTTAATTTGGTGAGTTGACAATTTTTGTTTTTTAGCGCATGGCAAAAATATTTAACACCTACTGTGGTTATCTTAATGCCATCTAGATCCAGCTCCTTCACTTTACAATTATCACTCGTACAAGCATCACTTAAATATTCGAGCCCTTTATCACCAATTTCATTGCAAGAGAGGTCCACCCGAGTTAATTTACAATACTCACTCTTGAATGCATCGCTTAAATATTCCACTCCTTTATCACTAATTTCATTGTAAGCAAGATCTACCTCAATAAGTTTACAATTCTCACTTTTAAAAGCATCGCTTAAATATATCAGTCCTGTATTACTAATTTGATTACAACTGAGGTTTACTTCAGTCAGTTTACAATTATCGCTTATTAAAGCTTTGCTAAGATGTTCAATTCCTTTATCTCCACTATTAGTTTCAGAAAGGCTTAATTTTTCAAGTTTACAATTTTTATTACTCAAGCTTTTACTAAGATATTTGAAACCGACTTCTGTTATTTCATTTCTGCTTAAATCTAATTCGTTTATTTTATTGTTTTCACTCTCACAAGCATCACTTAAATACTTCACTCCGTGATCTGCAAAGTTATTATCGGCGAGACATAGTTTATTTAGTTGGCAACTTTTACCCCTACATGCATCACTTAAATATTTCACTCCTCTATCTGTTATAGAGTTCTCATTGATAACTAATTCAGCAATTTCGCAATTATCATCTAGACAAAGATCGCACAACAATTTAACTTCTGCGTCGCATAATGAATTCTCCGTAAGATTTAAGTTGGTAACTTTACAATCTTTAGTTTTTATAGCGTCGTACAATTCTTTGACGTCTTTACCGTCAATTCCGTTGTTTATCAAAGTTAATTCAGCTAGTTTGCAATTTCCACTTTTCAAAGCAGTGCATAAATATTTTAAAAGATAATGTTCACCTTTTCTATTTCTGCCTATGCAATTCGCCAGACAAAATTCGGTCAGTTTACAATTATCGCATGTTAAAGCTTCGTTTAAATATTTCGCCGTTTGAAGTGAAATTTCAATGCTAGATTTCAGGCGTTCAGTAAAACTATAGAAAGTTAACGTTGTAAGTTGACAATGCTCACGTTTCAGGGCGTTACATAGGTATTGAATACTGTCATCATTGTATCCTCCCTTCCATGAAAATGATGTAATGGTATTGCCTGGAGCATTAAATACTAAATTTTCCATCTTGTCATAGATGTACTTTCCCACTATTTCAAAATCATTAAAACACAGCTTCACAATCTTACTATTACCAAAGAATTCAAAGAACGCTACAGAATCAACTGGTGTAAGAATCCCTTCGCCAATGATTACTTCTCCATCTTTTCCTCCCACATATTTTTTTGCAACTTTCTTCATGATTTCGATTTCCTGCAATTCATGCAAACACTTGATTCCCAGTATAGCTTTCTCATTCAATAGGCGACCTGAATCTAAATTTCCTAATGAAACCGCCCATTCTTCAAATCTAAACAAACAAACATACAAAACTTTATGTCCACAGCTATAGGTGACCACCGCTGAGAACTTCGATAAAACGCTAAGTATTGCAGAGTCTATAAACACTTAATCGAACGTGACATGTGGACAGAAAAAATATTGAACTCTGCAATCTGATTTTTAGACCAAACAAAAAAACCTCCTAGCTGTTTTACGATAAATGAGCTCAGTTTTTTCATGTGGTATATCATGTCACAAAAGTTGAATGAGCAGCTTTTTGTACATCCAAAAACCGCAGCTATGTTTGGAAATATTATTCGAAAATTTGGAAAATTTGAAAAGTGTTATGTTAACGAGCACGCCAGTCGTTACAGACCTGTAAATTCAATGAAAGTTAAAAAAAGGAATATTTAATTCTAAACGTCCGTCATCGATAAATTGTGCAACACGCTTAAACTAAATATTATCCCTCCTCTAATACTCATTAATAATTGCCCAATTTTACAGTCAATTTATTTCTCGAATCAATGAATCAGTTCGACGAGACTAAAAAAAAACCAGCCACAACTTCCGTCGCACCGCTACTCAGTCACCGCTGCTCATCGCACCGTTCACTCAGTGATCATGTTATTTTAACGCACACAGAAAGTTTAGAAGGATATTAGTACTGAAGTCATCTTTCATGGTTAAAGTTCCGGAAATTTGCTTTCCGGACTTTGAAGAAACACTCCTCTGCTATTAGAAACATTTTAATTGTGAACGATCTTTATCCTAGAAAACGAAGGTACCAAAGCGCATTGGATCCTCCAGGAGTAACATGTAAAGTTATTTGTGGCTTGGGCAAGAATTTGTGCTTTTACATTCATAGAAGTATTTCTCATCTATTGATAGAATATGATAACATCACGTACCTTGCGAGAAAATCAGAAAAAACTTCCTCACTTTCAGATTCTTCTGAAAAACTTTCCCCAGATGTAGTCGCCACCCTAGCTGCTCGGATCTTATCTCCAATCAAACCAGCGGCAAACTGGATCACTAAATGCCACTTTGGGTCTTCGACATTTTCCACAAAAAAATGATCACGATTTGCCATATCCTCAACCAAATACAAAGCTGCGAGGTATTCTTGCAGTGTCAAATGTATAAAACAAAAGAAATTTTGGCGTTTGTGGGGTAACTTATGAAAGAACCCACAATTTGATAGGCCACCAAATTCATCACTTGATGCTCGCTCAAAAATCAAACTTCCCTGCATAATTCCATCAAAAGCCAACTTTTTCAATTTCACTAAGTCGTCTTCGAGTTCTTTAGGAAAAGGCCCAATAAGATAATCGCTTGGCCTTTTCTTTAGGGATTTGTATAATGGATGGTGCCTAAACAGCAACACCTTTGTGGCTCTTTTGTACAGTTCAGTTATAGTTTTCGGTGCATTACTTTCAATATGAGCCGCATCATGTGACTGCACAGCAGTTTCCATACCTTCTTTCAAAGTCAAGCAAACGATGTAGCTATTCACAGGTATATAACACAAGCTGCGCAGTTCTGCAGATCCATCAATCACATTCCAAATAAACTCGCTCGTTTCGACGTCATTTTGATTAAATTTGAAAACATATTCCTTGATTTGTTCCTTGAAAAATCCCAAAATCTCTATGGTTCTGTCAAAGCGCAGATATTGAAAAAGGTGCTGGGCAGTGGGTCGTGACGTAGTCAATATTGTAGCACCTGGAAGCAATCTACCCAGTACTAACATTCTGAAAAGTGAAAACACTGGCATCTTTTTATTTGGACGATTAACACCAGAGCATAAATCATCAATTTCAACATTGAGTTCATCTAATCCATCAAAAATAAGAACGACTGCACTTGGATTTGATAAAATGAAAACATACACAGTTTCAAAGTCACTCGATGGTAACTCAATGCCATATTCACCATATTCCAGCATTTCTCGAAGACTAAGATCTTTGTTGTTAAGCACTCGAAATTGAAGCAAAATTACCATTTTATGAAACCAAAAGTCGTCAGCTTTTGTCTTCCACTGCTGCAAAAGCTTTCTTGTCAAAACTGTTTTGCCAATACCCGGTCGACCTACCACAAGTATTGTGCATGGGGATGATTTAAGCCTTTGCCCTTGGGCTGGTTTAAATATGTCAGCCGTGCTTGTCAATTGAATAGTTTCTTTAGGAGTTTCAAGATGAGCTTGGTATATCCCATGCCTGTTAAAAACTTTCGGATAAGCGTTCATATGTTCCCTGCCTTCTTGAATGACAACATTTACGTACATATCTTCGAGTTTCCGCAGCGAGATTTCATCGTCACCAAAATCATCAATTATTTGAAATAACTCTTGATGCTCGAATCTCTCTCTTATTTTCTTTACAAATTTTCGAATTCTCTTTCGTTTCCTCAACAAATACACTGTACAAAATTCCTGGTCGGTGGCAAACTTCCTGTCGTTGAAGGCCATTCTCGCTATATAGCCAAGTTCCATAAAGGTCAGCACAACAATAATCATATCTACAGTTGCAACGGCATTGATCAACGCTGTACTTTTCTTACCAGCGGGATTCGTGCAATCAATTGTAGAATTTGAAGGATTACCATGAGGGGACTTAGTGGTAAATTGTATTTCAAAGCGAGGACAGACAAAACTATCAGGGATATTAGCTTGGTAAAAAATCCCAACGGCAAACAGCAATTACGGTATTATACGAGACATAATCAAGTGAACAATATAAATGAAAAAAGTTGAAAAATGACCTAAGCATTCACGAACTTCAAGCCAATCGTGTATCAAGGAAAAGAGCATGTTCTCATTTTCATCGTCATCTGGTGTGGTCTGATAGTCATATTTCTCAACTCGAGATTTCACCAAATAAGCATAAACAATACTTAAAGCAAGTACTATGGAGCGATTGCAGAATACCGGTCCACTTATAATAAATATATTCTACGCGGCTACGCGGCTACGCGGCTACACGGTGAGTTTGCATTACCACGTGATTAAGTAAACATTGATGAAATGACGTAATTAAATTAAGTAAATATTGAGAAAATCACGCGCTACACCATCGCTAAGACAAAACAAACTTAACTCTAAACCTAATCCAAACCTTAACACTTATTAACCAAACTACTAACCCTAACCCTAACCCTAACCCTCAAACTAAACTAACCCTAAGCCTAACCCTAACCCTAACCCAATCCATAAAGCTAACCCAAACCACTAACCCTAACCCTAACCCTAACCGTAAAGCTAACCCTAACCATAAAACTAACCTAAACCTAACCCAATCCAAAAAGCTAACCCTAACCCTAGCTTCATGGGATTATCGCAAAATGCACAAACTCTTTCAGCGGCAATGAGTCCCTGTTGCATACACCATTCCAAAGTAGAATCTTTGGAAACAAGGACTTCGTCTGTTAAACGATCATACGTCCAATGTTTCGATCTATCTTGTCGACGATAACTTTGCACTGGTGTTGTGCATTGAGTCTCGCAGTCCTTCATATAATACGAAACATCACTTTGACACACGGCATTTTTTTTCGCAATCTTTTCAGATTTACAGCACACTTGAATAGCTTTATCCATGTCTGAGACAAAGTGTTTATCGCAGCCGTGGAAACTACGCAGTTTTGAAAAGTCCTAAATGCGTGGGGTTATTGCTCGTTGCCTTTAAAGTAACATAATAGCGGGACGATAACGTCACCGGATGGGACGGTATTTTAGCAGTTAGCACTGTGTGGGGAATATATGCGTTATTTTGTGCATGGCATGATTACTTGAAAATGATGTAAAGTTTCTTTGTGCGTAAAATAATTTATTAATAAAAACGATGTTCTTGAGGGAAGAAATACTTTAGCTAGATCAAAATGTTATCTACATTGCATAGCCAGTAAAGTTTATTGCCTTATCTAAACGTCATTTTATGAATGTTTATATTATCACATGTCTAG
>JAOBYK010667554.1:0-29122 GCA_025434845.1 Phenganax subtilis | reverse complement strand
GAAGACATTTAAACAGTTTTTTAATCTTTTAAAACAGTTTGGAGTTATTGGTTGTTGAAATGCAAAAATTAGGCCAAGATGTTGCAAAAGGGACTGGGAACTACATTGAAAACAGCTTTAAACTTCTTTTAACTAGAAAACCATTTTATAAATCAAAAAACCGTTTTAATATCTTCTAAGCACTTTATTGTAAACTTTCTGATGATGTTGGTCATTCTTGTTGTTTTTTAATTTAAAATTTCATGTTTTTTTGCTGCAATAGAATTTAATAGAACAATCTAATAAAAACGTGTTTGGAGGACCCCACAAGAAATTTTAAAGTGGCAAACATTCAGAAATGTACTTAGTAACCTTCAATTTACATGATCAAGGCACAACAAAATTGTCCCTCGATATGGTATGTGTTTCCCTATTTTGGTACCTCTATCTGCCTGACCATAGTGATTAAATTTAGTCCCAAGTGTGACTAGGCTTGTGTATTTTACAACAGCCAATTCTTACCCCATACTGTACACTCTTCGTGAGTCACTTTCGCTACTTCTCGCAACGCAGCTGAGTTGCTTCATAAATTTTTATATCATCATCTAGTTGGATCATTGTTTTATATCATCATCTATAACGCGCTATCTGCATGATTGAGGCTCAAAGACTGTCATGCTGCCGGTAGGTATTACGTACGGCTTCAACAGCTTTTTGCAGCGCAAACAAGAATCGCAAACGATAAGACATGAACACACGATCCCAAACGGCAACTTATTTCAAGTAATTCGTCTTTAACGCTCGGCCAGATCTACTGGTGTGATACAATTCGTCCTACTATCTCTACAGCCTATGAACGCAATGTTTAAAAAATATAAAATTAGTCAACTACTGGAATAATAACTTCGCCCTCCATCTTTGAGGCCAAATTGAAGACTGTCATTGACGTTTTGAGCTGAAAATATACATCAGTTTCAGGTACCGTTTCTTTGCTGATGACCTTCATCTCTATCAGCCCGTTCATTCACATGCTTCAACTCTCTAATTGCCCTGATCGGTTTGCATGTCCCTGTAACAACATCGGTCAATCTTTCTGCCAGTTAAAACAAAAAGTATGATGGTTTGAATCCATCCAGGAAGTTGGATGCTGTCATTTAATGTAATCAGCTAAGTGTCCTTTCTGAATGAAAACTAGGGGCAGTAAAACTGTTCAGTACTTTACACAACAAATTTGTTTTTCATATGTCTTTCCTCCACAGTTTTCCAAGACAGAGCCTGCAGGACCTCAGAAGAGAGGGTCTTATAAGACTTCGCTGTGATGTGCTCTTGCTGCTCTTTTTCGGACGTCTTGAAGTTAATTTTTCCTTCACTTCTCCTTCACCTTCTTCTATCACCTCATAGATATCGAAACCAAATAATATGGTTGTTTTAGTAGAAATATTTAACCAGCCGAAACTATTCAAACAAGATCATGTGCAGTAAAGTAATTAAACTTTCAAATTCGTTGTCACCCGTCACCGGTGGCGAAGATTATTGTTGCATGCCTCACACTAGGGAAGCAGCACCCTTAATCTCGATATCACCATATTTATCGTGAGCCCAGTACTTACACGACTTATAACTTTGGTTCAATTTGGATTTTTGATGTTTCTCGGGAACCTGCCACAGTCTCCGTTTTCCAAACGCGACTCTTGTAGCGAGAGCACGTGAGTCTGTTTTTCCCCAAGTATTTTGTTGGTTTGATGACTTTGCGCGAAGGTGAGTGGTTTTTGTTTCAATTTTTCAATATGTAGAATATGTTGGTGATCTTTCTTAAAGGTTCAATTTAAAATACTGATTATGCATATGAGCAATTTTTGTTTATATTTTGCAGTTAATTTTGTCCACGTTTCACAAATAAAAAACCATGAACTTTAATAGAAGTTTCACTGAGGGCCTGTCCATATGGACCAAAGATATCCCGGTTAGCGAGGAAAATTTTCGACCAGGGGCCGGTTGAACGAAAGGTGAATAGTGCTATCCACTGGATAGTGATTTTTTGAAACATTCATAAAATTTTCCATTTATCGTTAGAAAACAAGATTAAGATTGCTATATACAGATTAAAGGCTGGTATGTTTATTTCTTTGGCCAAATCGAATGTTTCGTCGCTTTTTGTCCAATTTTGCGAAGATTGAAAAAACCACTATCCACTGGATAGCGCTATACACCTTTCGTACAACCAGCCCCAGTCAAATAGTTTTATTCTGCTCATATGGTGAAACGTTATCCCGCTTGGTTAGCACTATTTTCCACCCAGTGAACAGCCCGGCAATATTGTAATAAATTTCAAAAGCAGTTTGCACGAATTATCATATAATTATCATTTCTGTGTTGTGTAATTCTTATTTATATTTCAAAAATTTTACTATACACACAATCTAATCACAATTTGATATGTAGCAGCAGAGTAAAAATATTTGAAATTTTTAAGGTCCCGCTAACCGAGACCTTGACTTTCCAAGCAAGATCTCGGTAAGCGAAATAACTTTTTGTCTCATATAAACGCAATCTAATTTTTCGCACTATTTCTTAATAAGGCGAGATCTTGCTTGCAAATTTCCTGAAAAGTTTCCTCTCTAACCGAGATAACTTTGGTTCATATAAACAGGCCCTGAGAGTTAATCATTTTTAGGTATTCTGTCTGTTATCAAATATTAATAGCGATGAAAAAACAACAATGTACGTTAACAACGTACCCAGTAAACACGCAAATAAACCTATAGACCACACTCAAACTAAAAACACTAGATTAACGTCTATATGGAAAATATCATAACAGTAGATCTTATAATATATAGTAATTCCATTTTTGATAAAAGAATGAGGCAATTTTCTTCCTGCACGAACCAAAGGAGCAAAAAAAAGCAAAAACAAGCCAACGAAAAGGAGTTGAAAAGTATAAATATACAAAAGAGACAAATAGTGTTCATAAAAGTCAATAAGTCACCGGCCAAACTGGGCCCGTCCATACTCTTGATTACTGAACCTTTCTTGTCATATAATAAAAGTTCTTCAATGAGAGTTGTTAACAGAGGAAGAACGGTTTTGAAAAGTGTTCGGTTGCAATTGGTTGAAGTTCGTTTTTGCCTGAACTTATGATATTCTGCATTTGTCTTTTCACGGGCCAGTTGTGCAAAAACGTAGTTGAATTACCCAACCAGATTCGCGTATTCATCACTTAACCACTGTTTAAATACAAAATTGCAGTTTAGACGTAGCTAGTTAAGTGTTCTAAACAACTGGCCACCGCAATTGCATGCTCGACAGCTAGCAAGCTATCTACTTCGAGCTCACAAAGTTCAGAAAAGCGAGGAGCGGAATCTGTAATTTTAAAAACGCTCCGAGGTGATGAGCGACTCAACTGGTTAGATAGTGAGTAGCATAGCCAATCACGTAACAGTAGTTGTAGTTCTATGAGTATTTTGCAAAACAGGCGTGCAAATTTTGTTAATACTTCTCGATCGCACCGACTGAGCAGTACTTATACAGAGATATAAGAAATTCAACATTTATTTATAGTTTTTCTAAAAAATATTGAAAATTTGAGAATTTAGGGAAATCACATCGGTTGCTGACGAGCCAAAAAATACCACGAGTGGTATTTCCGAGATATCCTTAGAAAAAAACAATCAGAAACGAGGAAAATTATTAATAATGATAGTAGTAGCTATTTGATGTGTAATTCAAAACTGAAAATCTATTGTACTTTTTAACTAAAGACGAGCAACTAAATTTTATAATAATCTCGAATTCAACTAGTTTAATTAATAACTTAATCTCTCCTGCTTCGTATGTATTCCTTATCGTATTATAAACCAATCTTGTGCGCACTTCATATAGTCATGCAATACTATTTTTCTAGAATAAAGAGTTTATATTACTAAGTCTACTATTTCATCGCATTCCCTTAAGAAAACTGGGCTGAAATTAAATTTACAGATACCTATAAACTGCGAAAAACTTTCATAGGGCGAATTCATGTCGATTTTATCGCGTGCATTTTAAAAGATTCAAAAATTGGAGCAGTAACGGTAGATAGTATTTCTTCTTCGTCCGTAATTGGGGCTTCAGTCTTCGAGCTCTTGCCAGATTCTTTTTCAAGTTTTGCAGCTTTAGATTTTTTTAATAATTCATCTAAACAACACAGGAAAATGGTATAAATGCAAATGTAGTTGGACTATTCTTATAACCTCATGCACTATCCACTCTAGCACATCTACTCTCTGTAGTGTTGCCAGTCCAATACTAACGATTGCTGTTATTGACGAACCGTCTTACTCAGTGATATTTCGAAATTCTGTCCAATTTATTTCGAGCATCACATACTTAGTACCGCATTAGCTTATCGCATAAACCAATACTAAACGCAGTTAATGAGTTAAATCAACGGTTCTACGGGATATTTAAAGCTTTAGATAAACAAAGTAGGTAAAATAAGCGTTTTGGGCATGTTGTACTTTTAGTAAAATCATTGCTTATTAAAGCATTGAAAACTAATAGCAAAACGTGTGCAAGGACCTGCTCTCTTCGACACTCATTCTCTTTCGACCAACGCTTAAGGCATATTATGTGGTCATATATCGTACAAAGTCTCATTCATTTTAAACGTATTTTGCACAAAGGTATCAAAAGAAAACCTAGTTTACAAATCGTATACAAATAGTATGGTTTTATCTGGTGAAAATTTTCGCATAAACATGCAGAAAAAGACGAAACAAGGGAGACTCAATCTTGTCAAATGTCTAAGCTGACCCAGCTGGTGCATGATATTCATTCAAGATATGGTTTGGAAACTCAATAATGCAACATCTTTGTTCCATTTCTGCATACAAATTTGTGAAAAAATGAAGGCATTACTTAGAAAATAATCACGAAGTCAATATACAGTAGTTGTGTGTATGCACTTTGTGTTTAGTCGATTAAAAATAAAACGAGTACCCAGTAATTTAGATTAACTGCTAATTTTCCCAACTAATATAATTTAAAGAGATTGCTACAACTACAACACCTTACATTTCAATTTCAAACATTACTGGAGAACCTTGTTACAAATACCTTCCTTTTCTTCAGTGATACTTTTATCACCATCAACGTCTTTTAAAACTTCTTTTCCCGTTGTTTTCGAATGATCTTTTTGACTCTTCCTACTCCGTCTTCCCGGAGATAGCAGTCGTTCTAATAAGGGTGACCTGGTGCTTCGACGAGACTTTGAAGAGTCTTTTGTCTTCTTGCTTTCTTTGCCGTCTTCAGGGATCCCAGTTTTATCTTTGTTTTCTTCAGCAGATTCTTTTGATGAGATTTCGTCCAACTTTGTCAAGTAAAAGGAAATAAGGACATTAACCATAATTAACAGGCAGACTTTTAGAAAGTCCTTTCTATACGAGAGAAGCGTTTAGCACTAGACAGAGTAAAAAAAGATAGTAGCAAAAACACTGTGTAAAGCTAAGGTTAAAAAGATTAACAGTTTTTATAATGTCTCCGTATCAAGGTCAGGAATTCTGCTTATCCAGTCATCTACGGAAGTGCATACATCTTATGCAAACATAAGTTCATTACAATGAGCTTTTTAGAGATGCACACAAAGTACACCATGGGATCGCTCTGCACGACCTTTGACAAATATTATTGTAGTGCCAGGGTTTTTCTTATGCATTACTGCAAACAACATGATCAGAAAGCTCTTACAGTTAATGCTATTCTATAATGCATTCTATTCTTACATTTTCGATTTCGCAACTTGTGTATTTTTAAAAATCAACTTTTTCACATCTACAGTGTGTTTCAAAAAAAACGGAACACTGTAGGCATTACAAATTAGTCAGATGCATAAATTATATGTTAATGAAATTCAAATTAGTGTAATGCGTTGAAACTTGAAAGCCTTGCGGCTCCCATAGGTAAAGAATAAGGCAGAACTTAACACGCGTTAAAGTTCTTAATTAATCAACAACAAAGAAATGTAAACGTTTATGCATGGCCGTGCCGTTTAACATGTCCTCCATTTCGGTCCTGACACAGTGTTGCTCGCTTTTGCATGTCCCGCATTACATTTCTTATCATTGTCCCCTTATCATTCTTTCACTTGATGTTTATCCGAGTCAACATCGCAACAATTAAGTTTGAGATGAGCTAAACTTTAGCAAAATGTTAAGGAATGGCATTGTCGGACTAAATAAACAGGAGAGTTTTGTTCAGTTCGCTGGAAATTGTTTTTAAAGACGTTTAATGATTTAACTTTTTCCTGCCTTTTTCCTTACCCATGGGAGACGCAAGGCTTTCAAGTTTCAATGCATTACGCCAATTTGAATTTCATTAAAATATAATTTATGCATCTGACTAGATTTGCGATGCCTACATAAATCAGTGTTCCGTTTTTTTTGAAACACACTGTACTACTGTAACTTTAATTTTGGAACTTTTACATATTCATAATAAATGAGTCCTTCAATAGAGAGTTGGAATATATTGTGTTCTTATGCAAGAATTCATCTTCATGAATTAAACGTATTTTGATTAAGATGGAACAGTCTTGACTAACTATATAACGTTTAATGTACCTCTTTCTTGTCACTTATTATCTTCTCCACGTTTCTTTTTGTCTCAGGAGATAATGGAATACCCATCTAAGAATTTTTTCACAGAAAAAAAAAATTATCGTTTTTGTGACGTACCCAGTAGGCATGCCTAACCTCAGTGGTAAAAGTCAATGGCGTCTCAGGTAACCCAACCACATTCTTAAATATGTAAATAAAATGAGCCGAGCTGCATTGGTGTAAAAATATAACTACTAGAAGTTACTATCGCAAGGAAAGTGCTGTCGAGACGCTAAAAAGTTCATCGCCTTGATGGATATTGGCAGAAAGAAATAAAGTCATACTTGCTTACTTTTTTTCTCGGGGAAATGTTAAAAGCTTGCAAATTCTAATTCTTGACAGCACGCAGAGAAAATTTGACGTAATTGAAAATTTGAAATATTCAATTTTATCTCCAACTTCCCCCGGTGTTCCCCTGGAATTACGACATCTCACATACGAACAACGCAAGATCGAGTGGTGGACAATACTTAAATCGGCACGAAAGACTGGGTCAAGAGCACTCTGGCAAAACCGTGGCATGTCAAAATCGGGAGTGCTGTCTGCGGCATCAATTAATTATACTTTACACGATAAACTCATACTATGCAACTAGAATTTAATCTATGAAGTAACTGCATAGCATTCTATACGGTTGTCTTAATATCGATTTTCTCCCAATCACAGTACCTGGAAGGAGTACCTGGATGACCTGAGGCAGCACCAAGCCATCCTACTTGATATAAAATTATAAAATGGCAAAGATATCTTTAATTGCATCTTGGCACGTTAAAAAAACTTTACGACTATAACCTCATAAGGCTCTTGTTAGCAACATTCATGAGTGACAACCGCAAGTACGCTGCAATTATACCCTTCATGGAAATTATTTAGATGGGTTAAACCCTTGTCTTCTAATTTACTGCTTAAATTCTTTGACTCTTTGCCGAGCAAATTACTAATTAGGTTTTCCAACGAAGAGTACGATAGTCTGACTTTATATATAGTAACATAAATATTACCATACGGCGACATTGCCTGGTCACGAGTTAAAAAGCTACATGGATACTCCACCTCCAGTTACTGGTCAAGGTGAGAACTCTGTGCACATTCATGAGTTCAGTTTAACAATCAGACTATTTATAGAGTGTGTTTACCAAGTGAGAAAGCAATATGTTTCAATGCGCAAAATGGTGCGTAGAACTAAACCAAAAATGCTAAGAGTAATGGAAAAGTTGAAACAAGAATTTCAACCGTTTTCGTCGTGCTACTATTTCACTGTCTCCTATAATAGCGATGTTTGGATTTCAATTGATTTTATTGACATTACTACCACGAGTAACTTCTGTCATTATCTGTCGACGTCATAGTGGATTTGGCTGACGCAGGATCATGCTCACCTCACCGCAGATCATGTAACCAGCAAACAAGCCGTGAAGTAAAATTGGAAGGGAGGGGCGTTACAAATTCTTGTTTTTCGTATGATGCCTGCTTGCAGACTACGAATGTCAATGATTTGGTGATCTTGGTATATCTAGACATGTTCAGACTCTTTCAATAATTTAACTTTTAATGGCAAGATGGAAAGCACTTCTAATTAATTACCTCTTTCAAATCTTCCGTCAAGCTAAGACACTCCTTGGCGCTCTGATCCCGGTCTTCCTCGGCCGATTCGTGCTCAGACTCTTTGCTAGATTCATCTGGCTCTTGCCCAGGATCATAATCTGGATCCTCTTCACTTACGTAATCATGAAGTACCTCCACTAAAGTTTCTTCTTCAGAAGACGTACTTTGACTGTCACCATATTTCCTCTTCATGAGCAAAGGCTCTTTGCGCTCAATCTCGTGATCTTCTGAAATGCGTCGAAACTAAACAGTGCATAACAAATACAATCGGAGTTTAAGATTAGAAATTTTACAAAAGAGTTTGATTCTCATAAACTAACTTCTAAAGTACAGATTGCTTCAACGATCAGCATTCGCGAGGAGAAACGCTCCCTGACTCAATGCGAAACTGATAACTCTAATCTCTAACGGAAACTAAGTTAATAATTTTTTTTCCTCGCATGCTTTCATATAAACTTGGACTTTTCGGGTTTACGTTATATTTGTGAGAATATGCTTATAGAGTAAACGTATCAACTCTTATATATTAGTTTAATTAAAACCTTTCTAAGTAAATCGTTTTATTAACTTTTCCTGGTATGGAACCTGACGAAAGTTGTTTCACTTCTTTGGACAATTTGTGCACACTCGATCACTTAATTTTAAATTTTCTGCTTAACATTTTCGATTACAGCTGCTTAATATCAGTGAGTCTATACTTCCCAAGTTCGCAGACCATTCATTCAGGCCCTGTCCTATTCTATAATTCTATTGCTTGCACGGGCAAGTATTGAACTCATTAATTTTAATACCATCAGCATAAGCGAATTAGTCATCGTGAAAGGTTATATAGCATCTTTGCAAAGACCTGCTTGAACGCCTCGTGATTGAAAATCTAAGAAAAATTCTTCTAAGGCCACCAATGAATCAATCAATCAATCTATCAATCAATCAATCAATCACTCACTCTTTATTTAAAATCTTCAGTACTAAATACATTAAAAACTATACTAATTAACTAACTACAGGTTACGATTGTACTACAAATTATAAAGACTTGCATACTGTTTTGCAATTGCCGTGTGGGAGACTTGCAATCATTTTTATAATAATTATGAATAGCCTGTTTGAATCTTCTAAGCGACTTGATGCTACGAATGGACTCAGGCAAATTATTCCATAGGTACGCTCCGGAATAGCTGAAACCTCGTTTCATATAGTCAGTGTGTGGTCGAGGTAAGCTTAGTTTATTACCTGAATTTCTTAGTCTATAGTGGATACCACAATCGGTAAAAAGATTACGTAAGTATTCAGGAGCGAAACCGTTCAATGTTTTGAACATTAAAGTCGCTTTAAGTTTTTTCCAACGCGTAGAAACATTGTCTCACCCCAGCTTCTCCATGAGAATGCCTGCATCAGCATAGTCACATGATTGAGTTATCACTCTTGCAGCCCGATTTTGTAAACATCCCCAATGTTTCCGTCTTATCTACTTTTTTATTGGCCTGTCATTGATTGTTTTGTTGATGTTTCCATCAGCATTAACCTTCATTTGTTGGCGAAACCCAATAATCATAAATTCCGTTTTCGTAATATTAAGTTTAAGTTTATTAACCTTCAGCCATATGTTAACATTTTGGAGTTCCCGATTCAATACGCTCTCGAGCTCACGCAACGAAGCTGATGCAAAAGTGATATTAGTGTCATCTGCAAACATTCTTGGAGAAGCTGCGTCAAGACTATTTGGCAAATCGTTAATATATATCACGAAAAGCAACGGGCCAAGGTTGCTTCCCTGAGGAACTCCACAATAAATTGATTGCAGAGCTGACATGTGTCCTTTGACATTACACATTTGTTTTCTATCGCTAAGATACGATTGAAACCACCTAAAAGTTTCTTTTTCAAGGCCATAGAATTTAAGTTTTCGTAATAGGGTGTCTCAAAAAAAAACGTAATCCAACTTTGGCACGCTTTTGTGCGAAAATTACTCGGTAAACAAGTGTAAGTTTTCAATATTTAGACAGATCAGGCTTTACGCTGTTGAATGACGTGTTTTTCATAACATATGGAGTAAAAATGAGCAAATACGAGCGCGATAAAAAAGCTTGGTCGAAATCGCATTCTTTCAACCATTCGTCTAATTTAACTATGCATAAGCAGTTTTCCCGCACGTGTTGCAGAAAAAATAAAGGCAATTTTTGACGTGTCGTTGATTAATTGGGTTTTCTTTTATTCAGTAGCTCAAAAATTAGGCGCAGAGGTGAAAGAATGCAATTTTGACCAAGCTTTTTCATCGCGCTCGTATTTGCACATTTTTACTCCATGTGTTATGAAAAACATACCATTCGAGAGCTAAAAGCCTGATCTTTCTAAATATTAAAAAATTGCACCCGTTTACCCAGTAATTTCTGCAGAATAGCGTGCTATATTTGGATTACGTTTTTTTTGAGACACCCTGTATTATAGTATGGTCAATCGTATCAAAAGCTTTTTTGAGATGAAGAAATACGACTCCGTTTAACAACCCATTATCAATATCAACTGTCCAACTATTTGTTGCCTCGATAAGGGCAGTAAGTGTGCTATATATGAAATGATCTAAATCCCGATTGACAGTGCGCTAAAAGATTATTATCACTAAAGTACGAATATACTTGGTTATAAACTATTTTCTCGAATACTTTTGCTACAGTTGGAATAACAGAGACTGGTCTATAGTTATTTAGATCATTCCTTTTGTCTTTCCTATATATTGGTGTTACTTTGGCAATTTTCTATTCTGTTGGAAAAATACCAGTACTTATAGATTTAGCAAATATCTCTGTGAGTGATTGAGTGATGGAGCTACTATGGGTGCTGCAAATTTTAGTAGTTTGTTCGAGATCCCATCAAGGCCAGCTGCCTTCCGTACATTTACATTATCCAATAATCTACAAACTGTATCAACAGTGGGTGCTATTAAGGAAAACTGTTGGTTGCATATACGACTCAGGTTCAACATCTACATCTGGTATTTCCGCATTCAAATTTTGACCAACGTTGGAGAAATGTGTACTAAATGTCTCTGCTAGCTCTGCAGGAGTATTTACGACACCTGTTTCCGTTTCTATCTCAGAGATATTTACCGATTTGTCGGATGAGCGGCAACTTAATTGATCAATGAGGTTCCACGTTTTCTTATAGAGTTTGATTTGTTAACTTCGAAATTGTTTACAAAATAATGGCGCTTGGCAGTTCTAATGAGGTTGTTTGTGCGATTATGTGCATGTTTATACTGTTTCCAAGTGTGAGAATTTACATCTCCTGTTGCTTTTTGTTTCAGCTGATCTCTATTGTGCATTTCGCGTTGCAATTGGCTTGTGATCCATGGAGATCTCTTATTTCCTACGCGTTTATGTCTTAGCGGCGCATGTCTATCAATACATGCCATTAATGTGGACTTCCTGCTTGACCACATTGTATTTGGATTATCATTTCAGTTAATTTCACCCCTAGTTCGCTTCTGAAAGTTGTATTCACTTTGCAACGACAAAAATGTTATATTTTAACACTATACCGCACGCATCTGTAAATATGTATTTGTTCGATACAACTCTATATCGTAGTCTGTTTCAAATATTGCGATACATACGGCTTTGAATCGGAAAAAATCATTAACCCGCTTAACGTATAATCATAAATACTGCGAAGTAACACTTACCAAATTCAACATGGTCGAAAAAGCGTACGTTGGTACAAAAATCGGCAATGTGATCAAAAAAGATGTGACCTGAAATAAAAAAGTCGAACAAGGAACGCATTAAACCACTTCCACTCAGCATAGAAAATATTAGAGCGAAATACCAATGTGTAAGGATGCAATGGTAAGTATGACGTTTCGAATGAAAACGTTTGTTCAGAAAAATAGTAGAAACTTTCGAAATAAGAGAACATGACTCAAATTTGTTCGAAATGCAAGTGCACAGTAAAAATACTATAAAATTCAAAAGACTGAGATGATGCTTCAAGTCAGACAAGGAATAGCACAATATAAAAGTGGCATTTCATGGAAAGTGTTTTCATAGCCGAACTTGAGTTCAAAGAAAGTTAAATTCAATGACAATCGACTTATATCATTTCGATAGAATAAGGAATTTGAGTTAATAAAGCTGAAATTAACAGTTTATCACATGCTGCATGGAATTTGTACAGTTTTGTAGATATCTGTGACCAATTCACTGATATCCAGAAATAGTTAAAGGGGAACTCCAGTTCAAAAGCAAGTTGGGCTTAAATAAAAGATAAGACCTTGAATAAATTGCCTGTGAAGTATTTCGGTCTGAATGTAAATAATAAAGGAGAAATGCTTCATCAAAGATTGAGATTTTCGCTAATTTCGCCGCCATATTGCGTTTTGTCTGGCAGACGCATAAGCGGTCAGCGCGCTAAATTTGTGACGTCATTGAGTGCTTCGCAACAAGCGAGGTTGTATTTTTATAAAGACAAGCCACCTATTTCATCATGAATGTCGATAATTTAGGTTCATCTAGGGGCGAAGTTTTAAATTCAAGTGACTTCACTTCTTCAAGTAAGAGTGTTAATAATATGGATACAAAAATTTTGCAGAAACGTTAAGTTTTGGGTCATCAATTTGAGCTCAGAGGAATGTCCAGTTCCGAGTCCGACCCTGAAGACGACGCGGTTTATACAATTTATTGACAAGCTCTGTGATAACTTATATTTGGGCCATTATAGTCTTTGAACTACCATTGGTGTACAAAGAACAGAAAAATGTGACATTTTACAAAAACAAATTTACTTAGCACACTTTTATAGCGCGCCGGAACATGTAAATTTTAATGTACCGCGAACTACGTCAATTACGTCACAAATTTAGCGCGCTGACCGCTTATGCGTCTGCCAGACAAAACGCAATATGGCGGCGAAATTAGCGAGAATCTCAATCTTTGATGAAGCATTGCTCCTTTATTATTTACATTCCGACCGAAATACTTCACAGGCAATCTATTTAAGGTCTTATCTTTTATCTAAGCCCAACTTGCTTTTGGACTGGAGTTCCCCTTTAAAGGAAAAGGCAACGGCATCTTTATTGCCTAAAGTTTGTTTACACTGAAAGAACTTTAAAAGTGCTTTAATGCATAGCTACTTTCTGTATCTCTTCTTGCTTTTGAGGAATTTTTGTTAATACGGTAGACAAGAAGACATTGGGAAATATAGTCCCTTATAAGATCCACCTCTAAGTTTGTTTGGATAAGACTCAAGAGTGCTAGCTACTTTTAGCGTCCACCAAAGAATTTTTGTAAGTTCATGCTATATCGAAATGCAGGTTAAAGAAAAAGTGTTTTTTGCAACTCCACGTTATACAAGCGCAGGCAGTATGTTGCAAGGAAACTTTGGCACATCAGCATGGCCTTAAAAAGCCAGGCCAAACTTTTCCATCAATTTTTTTTTACTACATTCTGAAATTCAAAATGTAAAAAAGTCACTGTTTACAACAAAACCGCATTGCCCTTTGAAGCAGAAAAAACGAAAGAAATTCAAACCTGAAATAATGTCCTTTCCAAAAAGTACAATGTAGATTCGTTTCTGTTATCCAGTGTTGAAGACTCAGCGTTCATAATCTCCTTTTCTTGCCTTGATATGAACATTCTATCAACCACTTCGCCAGCTTGTTTGTCCAAGCATCGAACTATTTGTATGGAAAGATTCAGCTTTCGTGCACTAAAATTGCTACATGCAGGGATCGTAAACTTAGTTGTTCTCTCTAATTATAGTTAATGAAAGGCAATGGTCACTTGTCAAGCGTCAAAGGATTGTCACTTGAAAAAGCATAAGCCTGGTTCTCATATATCGCCGATGCCAGCGGCCCTCTTTGTGTTTGATCATTAGAGAAGAGATTAGAGCTGGACAAAAGAGTTTAGGCACCAGTGACCAAGAACAACGAACGTCGCCTATCGTCGTCGGCATATGAGAACCAGGCTATAAGCATAAAGTTCATGCGTAAAATATTTTGATGAATGTTTGATTATCAAATCAAAACGTCTGATTGTGCTAAAAACACTTGGTGTTCAATGACTGTATTCTTGCAGTCATTGAACAGGTGAAAAACTGGCTCTGGAATGGATTTGCCGAACAAGCGAAGAGAAACTATAGAGCGTCTCAAAAAAAAAAGTTATCAAAATTTGGCACACTATTGTGCAAAAATTACTTCAGTAAACAAGTGTAATTTTTTAATATTTAGAAAGATCATGCCTTTAACTGAATGACATAGTTTTCACAATATATGGGGCAAAAATTAGCAAATGCGGGCGCAATGAAAAATCTTGCTCGGAATCGCATTCTTTCACCTCTGCCAACGGAGTTGAAACTATTGAAAATCAACTGTGTTAAGGGAATTAGGTTAGTTACCAATTAACCTTGCATATACAGTTTTCCTGCACATGTTGCACAAAGACAAAGACGGTTCAACCCTCAATAAAGTAAAGAACATTCGTAGTTAAATAGTTTTGGGAAGCTGAAAGGTTGCAGTGAATAGTATGCTACGCCGATGTCAACCGTGCATCGAAAGAGACGGTGCCCAAGTCGAAGGTGTGGGAGTATTAAAAGTAAATCTTTTCCAGTAAAGTCAGTTTTTGACTAGTTGTTGAATAATTGCGTTTTCCTTTTCTTTAGCATCTCAAAAAGTGGGCGCAGAGGTGCAAGAATGCAACGTTCAGCAAACTTTATCGTCGCTCTCGTATTTGGTTACTTTTGTTCCATATGATATGAACAACATACCATTCAACAGCTAAAAGCTTGATCTTTCTATACATTAGAAAACTACCCTCATTTAGCAAGTAATTTTTGCACAATAGCGTGTCAAAGTTGGATTACATTTTATTAGACACCCTGTACAGAATTTTAAATTTGGACAAGCTGGCAAAATTATTTCCTTTCACTGACTTTTGTCTCCACGTCAGCCCCAAAAGATTTTTATCATAAGAAGATTTCGGTCAAGCATCAATCTTGTAAAAGGTTACTATTTATTGGGCACCGTTGTGAAAAAGCCACTTTTTACTTTGTCTACCGGCAATACGATTTACACTAGTAAGAAAGATCAGCTACGAAACTTCTCCAGTAACGACTTCGGTTTACCCGAACTGTGTCACCATATTGGCGAATACATAGCGACTATATGCACGATGACTACTTAATCACCGGGTAGAATTTTACACAAACATGAACGGAAAGTTACAACTTTCGTCCCTTAAACCATGTCTACATGTTTTCATTGAGTTGCTTACGCTAAAATATCTTAAAACCTTAGCTATACCTCAAACCATGTATTTAATTAAAGTATGCCTTCACTGCGTACGATTGTACTGTACTTTCTCAGACGAACCCAGCTACCAAGGCGTAGGCCGTGCCATAAACAGGAGATTTGTTATACTTTGGACTACCACCTTCAACTTACCCTTTTCTAACGCGGCGTTTGAAATCGGCGCCAGAGGCTTCGACTCCAGAATAGCCTTCCCTGCTTCCATCGCCTTTTCAACCGATGTTTCAGCCATGGTGACTCCATATTTTACGTATGCGTTTGATTCTTTGATTGATTGGCATGTTTCAGAAACAGTTTGAATGGAGGAGCGTATAGCTGGTATATCGCTTACTTGAGAGCTTAATCTCACTGGGCTGACAGCTTCAGTCGCCCTTGCACTCTTGTAGGAATTATCGGAATCAGCTGCTTCTGCCATGATGGAAGCGAATGGTTTTGAAAAACCCCACCCTGAATGTTCATTTTTTATACCCGTCCTTCCTTGAAAACAATTTATGCATACAGGGTATGTAAAAAAAGAAGACCTTTCTTTAGACAGCAGCCTATTGTCGCCTATTAAACAATTTCATTCCTGAACACTACGCTAAACCACGGGCGCATAAACGCACATTATATATTAAATTTTTTGGTGCAATAATTGCTGTAAGAAATTATTCTACATTCCCGCGGGAGCGAAAAAGCCAGCGCATGCAACAAAGTTATAGTAATTTGTGCACGTATAGCTGTCAATATTTTATGCATCCGTACATTTAGCACAGTTAGGGCATTGAAATTATAACAACGGGACGATTTCTAAAGGCCTTTCTTCTTACACATCCTGGAGTCGCCAATACCAGCAAGCTCTTTTATCTGCAGCTACTGGAGAGTAATTTCTGTCGCCCGTCGCTATTCCAAGTGTCCAAAAAGCAGCCAATGAAACTCAAACCAAACTCCAACTTACAGTATTTTGCATAGTTTGGTGCTCTTGACGACAATGGTCTCATGGTTTTCTTTTGCAATGCCAGCATATAAGGCCTGGTTCTCATATACCGCCGATGCCGGCGGCCCCTCTTTGAATTTGATCGTTGGAGAAGAAAATAAACAAAAGAGTTGAAGCATCAACGACCAGGGACAATTAACGTCGCAGGTCATTGGCGGCATATGAGAATCAGGCTTAAAGGAACAATCGATTTACGATTAACCTTCCTGAAGAATTCGAAGGTGAATGTTATTGGCGACTTAGACGCAGATTGGAGTGGTGATCTGAATGATCGCAAATCGACAACAGGCTATTACTTCAAATTCGAAGGAAACGGCGGCGCAATCAGTTGGGAGGTGAAGAAACAAGCAACCGTGGCTCTTTCGTCAGCGGAAGCAGAGTATCAAGCCATGGCAGCGGTCGTACAAGAAACTGTCTATTTACGAGCGCTAATGAAAGATATTGGTTGTCCAATGGAGAAGCCGACCGAAATCGGAGAAGATAATCAATCCTGTATAAAAATGTGTCATAATCCTGTGATGCATAAACGGTCAAAACACATTGATACGAAATTACACTTCATTCGAGAAAGGGTAGAAAACAAAGAAGTCAAGATCCATTATGTCCCAACTGAAGAAATGACCGCGGACATTCTTACGAAGTCATTACCTCGAGTCAAAGTTGAAAAACACCGAACAGTACTCTTAGGCAATTAGGAACATGTCAGACTCATCATAGTTAAAGACGAGCTGAGTCTGAGTGGGGGTGTTAACCTTGCTGTACTTCAAGTAGTAATTAGATCAACGTAACAGTACAGTTAAGTATATAGTACATCGGACACGTGACTATAAGTGAGTCGAACTTTTTTCCGCCATTAATCGTAGTTGAAAATACTCTCAAAGAAAGTCATAGTTTCTGAACCTTTTCAATGTTTTCTTTCCGAAATAAATTACATAATCTAACATGCTCTGTGTACAAATGGTTGACACTTACGAGGAGTTGCCGGTAGTTTTTTCGGCCTGTCAACATCTGAAAAAGCTTACTAAAACTTTTTTCATCAAATTTCACAAAAGAACTAATATCGTGCATAAAACAACTAAAAAAGAGTATAAAAGCAACTAAAATTACCAAGTTCTAACATACCAAATATCAAAGACTATTCATTTTCAAAAACAGCTCGCCAAGTCTCGCGCCGGTCTCGCACCAAACGAGATAAAGTGGTGCGTGTAGTACACGATTTGACCTTCAGACGCGCGTGTCTGGAGGTCAAATCTGGCTTCACCTGATCATAGGCGATTGAAAATGGAGGCAGTCTTCCATCTATTTTAGCTCAATGATGTTCATTCATCGGGATATCTACATCCATAGAGTAGGAATCTATCGATGTTAAAGGGTAATATAATCTAGCGTACGTAGTTCTGGTCACATGACTTAATTCAATAAGGTTAATCGCACGTTCGTTGGCCATATCTGCTGTAACAGTTTCTAGCGATAACATAAGAAGTTAGTAAGGAAGTTTCTTCAATGAAACTCTGAGAGTTCATAAAGTTGACACTATTTGTACATGCATGCATTCTGCCCGAGAGAATCCAGCTCGGCAACAGATACTCGTCACGTTAGTCCTTTGATTTTCTAACATTTCTCGATACAGTCACCGCTTTTCGACCCTGGCAGTCTACGAATACGCGTACCTCTTCAAACTCTTCCTGTAAATCTGTGCCATCATGTGCTTAAAATGTTGTTTAAAAAGACTGAGATCCATGCTCAAAACACGCCAGTTTTCTCCATCATTCATAACAGGTCAGCTTTCTCTCTCATTTGTCGAGTTTTTTCTAGTTTTTGTTTTAACGTGTTTGTTTTTTAAGGCGTTTTAAGTTGATTTTCTCATTTTTGCGGTTTACCACATCAAGGCGAAACAGAAAGTAGACTCAAACTTCTAAGGACAGTTCATAGGATGGTGGTTTCCCTTTCGATGGCATTACCCGCATCATAGATTGCTTCTATACTTTAGGGATCGCTGACATAAAAGTTTCAAGTGAACTCTCTCTGCTTCCAGCGCCATATCGATGTGTGCTGTTATTTGAAGCTCAGTAACTGCGAGATGCCTTTCAAGTGGAAGGCGATAGCTGATCATTTTTAGTGCATTACACTTGTTGAAGACAACGATAGCGTGCGTTATCGTTGCTTTTCTCACAGAGCTAGTAGAGGCCGCAGAGTGCGATGCATGTGAAACTGAAGTATTTGAACTTGATGCAATCAAGTCCAACAGTCCAGCAAATGTTTTCAGTCGTCTTAAACTATAATTCATAAGTTCATGTCCGCGAAATAACTGCAAATACAATTTTCCTTCTGTATGATCGATACACGTAATTAAAACTTTTAAAATCATAAGCTTGCGAGTAATCTAAGCAAGTAAACACTTTGACATTTCTCTTTCGCATGAAAAAATTATTAAAATTAAGCTCATTCTCTTTCAATTTGCAGTCCTCAATCCTGGATTAATCTGCCTGCTTTTTAAAAAACGTTTTACGTTTACATTGTAATTCGATCACTTTCCACGCCCATTCTTTCGCTGTGACGTCAAAAAATGTGAATGTTTCTTTGGCTATTGATGTATTGTCAAAAAAGTAATATGCATTTGATAAAAAAATAAACGTCAATCTCCATATTATGCATGCTCCAATTGATTCCCATGCTCTAAGACTTGAGGGTAAACTCGGTCCCCGAAAACATTGTCGCCGGCTATTCTTCACCACGGTTCATGCTTTTCGACTGGTGTCCAAGTTCTATATATGCTGTCGTATATTTCGACAAGCATACAAATTTCGGCATGTCAACTGCATGGCTAGTGTCCTTTTAATTTCTGAATAGGAAAAGCAGCAGGAAGTCGTCCTGAACAAAACCAGAATGAACAGGAACTTTGATAGACATGTGGCTACCTTTTTAACATAAATAAAAGTATAAACACCTTTCAAGTTAAGTTCTTAGCATATGTAAGCTGCGCAAAAATTTTTAACGAAAGGGAACCTCCATCAACATACTAAAGTTGTCTTGTGTATACTTCAGGTAGGAAAAATATAGATGTAATTAATTGTCGATGTGAAATTATCATAGCCATATACCAATAAAAGAAGTGGTATCCATTGCATCTCTTCTAATGCAGAGCTTGTAATCTAATAGTCCTTACCAAAGTGCTATCAATCCCGTTCATGCTTTACCAGTCTTGATACGGAGCCAACTTGTCCAAGATAACAGTCAACTTCCTACTACTGTCGGCGAACCTAGCCCAAAGAAACACTTTTTTGCTGGTAAACTTATTAAGCTCGCCAAGAACTCCGCATTCCATAATAACATGGAAAATCTCTGGACTTTCGAACTGGCCATTAACAGTAAGACTTTTGTCGTAAATAGTGAGCGCTTGGCATGGGTGACTGTTCAGGTGATCTGTTTGTACCTTGACAATGAAAGTATTCCTACTTCGAGGATCGGGTTTAGGGCCGGTGCCAATTCCTTTCAAGTGAGAACCAAAGGTTCGAATTCCAATATAAATTGAAGAATTAAAGTCCCGGAGAAGGCTTAAAGTCACCGAGTAACGTCCTGTCACAGATTTACAGACAACTTTGTGTTTTTGCCAGTGACGTTCTTGGCAACGACGGTCGCAGTACTCGGCAATGTTGCAATTAGTGCAGCGTCTATGTAGCCTCTGAGGTTGACTACAGAACGCACATTGTTTCACATAAGGAGGTGTTCGTTGCTTAGGGTGAAACATGCCTTCTTCGTTTCTAGTCAGCGTGTTATTCTTCGTAATTGCTTGTGTCGTGTAAAGCTTAGTCTCCCCTGGAGGACAAAAAGACTCACACAAAGCCATCAGCTCTGGATCTGCTTGGGTTAAATCACACCGAGACGCATGAAGCCATGGTCCACTGTGGTCGCGAACGGTATTCGAGTCAATGACAACACGCCCAGAATAATTTATACCAATCAAAATTCCACCACACTTGTTACTATGAATAGTATTTTTAGAAATGTCAGCTGTAGTCTTCGACTTTGCAAGAATAGCAAAAAAACCGTTCTCAAATATCTTGTTGTGTGTGATTTTCACGCTGCTGTACTCCAATGAAATACCAAATGCATGATTATGATAGATGCTATTGCATGTTATGCAAGTTGCGTGGGCAGGGCTCTCGTGAACAAGTATGCCTTCTTGCCAGTTTTCGAAGATTCTGTTCTCCATGATATCGCAGGGCTTAGCAGAAGGACCGATCAAAATACCATGAAATTTATTCGCAAATATATCGCAGTCTTTCACAACCAGAAAGGCACCATTTCGTGCCTCGACGCCTGCCTGGTGGTTGTCATGGATTCTGCAAGAGGTAACAGTCATTGTGGAGCCTTCTCCATCGCACAAAACACCACCTCCTCCACAATGATGGATATCGCAATCTTTTATATATCCACTGCTACTGAGAAAAATTTGTATACCAGGAAAACCTACTAAACCTGATACACCTTCGGATTTATTTCCAAACGAGCCTTCTCGATTGCATTGGTTCCTTCCCACGTATCTTTTAGCGATACATCCTGGTCCACCATTACATTCGGGAAAATCTTCACATCCTAGTAGTCCACTTGAGATACTGCAGCCCACAAGAGTCAACACGCCTTCAATCTTGCAAAAGACAGGACCACTTCCTCTTACAACAGAGATATTCTCAAAACAGCAACTAGCTTTAACAATATTGCAGCCGCTCTCAAACTCCAGCGTAACTTGCGATCCAATTCCAACTATCTGCACATCTGTAGTCACAACTGCTTCTTGCAGCTCGTAGTCTCCGTCATGCAACAGAAGCGTCATATCTGGCACCCCCAGAAGCAGCATTGATGTTAGCATCAAGGGATTTTTTACCACTTCAAAGAGTATTTTTGGAAACATTTTCCTGAAAAGCTTATCATTGACAGCTGCAGGGTCAATATATTTGGCCAGAGCAGCAGCTGCAAAAGATCTACTTTGAAGGTGCTTGTCATGTGGGTTCGCAGAAGCTAACTCGTGCAATGCCCATGCTTTCCGCAGTACTGCTTTGGCGTAATATCTTTCCAGTTTCAAACACCTTTCGCAGTCTTCCAGGGCTTCTGACGGTTTAGACATTTTAAGATAACATAGAGCTCGATTAGAAAATAGACGATAGTCAGTCGCATCAAGCAAAATTGCATCTGTATAACATTTCATAGCTAGCTGGAATTTTTTCTCTCTTACGGCATCATTTCCTTCTTCTCTCAAAGCATCAACTGCTCTCCTATCAGCCTGACATCCCAGATTTTCCCTCTCAATACCTGTCTCCGCAGTTTTCATGCAATGAGAAATCAGTTTATAGTGTAAAGACTTGAGTGGGACCTCAAAGAATTTAAAATACTCAAGCTCCTTTTCAGGGGGTGGGTTTGGGAGTTTGACAATCAGCTCGAGTTTTCGGTGATGAAACTCCTGCGCTCTCACTTTTTCGCGAGAGGCACTCAAAAAAACTGAAGCCTCATTCAGCAAGCGGACGGCCTCTTGTGTGCAAAGGAGAACTTCATTAAAGGACCAGTGCTCTTCTGTAAATTGCAAGAGATGTTCCTGGAGCGTGCAAGCATGAGCACTCAATTTACTCCAAAGTTGAAGTGAAGGTGGATTTTTTTGGTCAAAAACTGCACCGCCTTCGAAGTTTTTGCAGACTTCTACTGGTGTTCTGCAGTTTGAGAACGCAAAATTCAACATCCGCGTGGCACTTCCAAGAACCTCGACCATACGATCCTTTTCAATTCTACCACGAATAACTTCCTGGACAACACGGTGTACGCTGTAAGAGCATTCAGTGAATCGTTGAAACAATGAAAAGTCAGTCAAGAGTGCAAGTAGGTCTGCAACTCCTATTAAACTAGCAGCAGATTCTCTCAAGTGTTTGTCCATCACTGGTGGTAAGCCTTCATTGATAATTTCGTGTGGAATGTCATCTGGTGAAAGAAATGCAGAGATTTCCATGACAAGAGAAGCACTGCGTCCAAGACCCATTTCATTAGAAAGTTCTACCACATAGTCGAAATTGATTTGCCAAGTGGTTTGAACAGAGCTTCGATTAAGCCCAGAACCAGTCCACCATGATTTATGGTTCAACAGCTTTAGCTTCTTTTTCTGGTACTCGTTCCAGTAAGCCAAGAAAGTACATCGACGCCGGTGAACGTATGCACCTGCTTGATCTAAAGCTAGCGGAAGATGACCAAGTTCTTGTGCCAGTTTTGTTATCGCTTCTTCTTCATTGTTTTCAGTTCGACCTGTTCTGTGTTTTAAAAAAAAGACACTATCTGATGCTGTCAGGCACGCCAACTCTAAACAACGATTCTCGTCAATTTCCTGGATTTCCTCGGAAATGCGATTCTTTTCTCGTCGAGTTGTAATAATTACATGCCCTTTAGCCATTCTCTTCCACTGTCCATTCAAGAGCTTTACCATGTCATCCGACAGTTCAAGTTCATCAAGGTTATCAACAACGAGACACCAGTACTGTTCCCGCATTTGCAGCCAAGCAAGAGTATTAGATAGAGTGTGCGATAAATCTTCAGCTAGTGTTTGTACACTTCTAGCCATTTCTGTAAGGGTGATTTGAAACTGCTGGTTGCTCTCTCCTGATATCCAGTACACACCTCCATCGTAGTTTCCTTTATTTCTCCACACGTGTTCCAGAGCAAGAGACGTCTTACCTGTTCCCCCAAGACCACTAATAACGGAAAATGTGCAAGCCCGTTCGTCCATTTCAAAAACTTTTGCCAAGAAGGCCAGTTCTTCTGCTCTACCACAGAAGAAACGAACTCGATTTGGAACCTGGAACTTTGAAATTGATGAGGATCCAGCTTCCTTTCTCCACGATTGTTCCAGGTCATCAAATCTTTCTTCAAGATTTACTAGCTTGTTTTCAACGCTAACTACTCGAGTTGAAAGACTTGTCTGTTCACTCTCAACCACAGAGATCTTGTCTTGAATATTTTCTTGAATCACTTTTACGTCCACAATTTCGCCTTTCATGTCTTCTTGCTTCAACTGAACTGTCTCAACTTTCTCTTCCATGCATGACACTGCATCAGATAATTCACCAACTCGCTTATTCTGCTCCATGATGGTCAGCCGGATCTTTTCTATTTCAGCTGCAACAAGTGCGGTGTCTTCCTGCTGGGATTGTGCAATCCCAAACAGAGCCTCCACCTCAACTCTCACTAACTTCATCAATTCAGCATCCACCAGATTACCCATACACAATTGATGACCTAGCAAGATCATCAAAAATTACCGTTTTCATGCACAATGACTACGAACTATGCTATAATAAAGCAGAGAGAATTCGCTTAGACTTCATTCCACGGACATTAAGGAGCACACTAATGTTTATAAATTTAGTTTATAAACATAACAGTTACAGAACAGTTATGTTTATAAGTTTAGGCAAACAAATAAGCTAAACAGGCTTTCTACACCCAGCCTCTCACCTTTCAGCTCCCACTCTTTCAACTCCTTCACTAGAACTCTCTCATCTGCAGGCTTTATGTTTAAATTCTTCACTAAAGTTTCCATGAGCTGAAAGCATTTCCCAAATTTAGACATGTCCCATTTCTTAAAATTACAGTGGCCCCACTCGTTGCGTACATTTTGACGCACATCCTCGGCACTTTTTTGAATGGCTGACGAAAAAACACTAGCAGCTGCAAGAATACCAAGCGTTGCAGAAATATCACAAGTATCGTCAAAACCTATTGGAGAAATGTTACAACTTGATTCTAGATCGAGTGTATGTCGAAAATAACAGATGTATATTCCCACAATGGAACGGCCACCTCAGGCTCAGGATAGTATCTTGTATACTGTATTGTTTTAATAGTCATAAAAGGCTTACACCGAGGCAGACTGAACGTATGTAGCATAATTTTTCGGCTTATGGCTCAACATCACGTCTTTTTACTTGCTTCAAATTTACAAACTCGTAATCCGTAATGTGAAATTAGAAAATGTACTGTATCAATATTTGAATTACTGTACCTGTAAATTTTGCCATTTGAGGTAAGAGGTAAAGTTTAGCGAATTCTACAGCAGACTTCACATTGTAGTCATAAGCTTTCTTTTTGTTCTTGTGGATTTTAAAATTGTTGTTTGCACTGCTATAGTTGAACTTAAAACCAGCAGCATTCTCTTCATCCAGTTGACCTGGAAACGTCTGATTGTGAATATTATGAGACGTTTGGTGATAAATGTAATGTTTTTTTATCTCCTGGCCAACAAATTGTCGTAAAGTTGGAAGCAAAACTTTGTTTAAACAGATTCCTACAACCAGCCAGCATTTCTCCTCCTCTTCAAGATTAAAACTCGTTAAAGACCCTTCAACAGTAAGCAAGAAAAGAGAGGCAAAATAACTATATGTACATTTAGCCCAAAACGCAATTGATAACACCAACTAAGCCAGGAATACAAACATGCATGCAGTAACCCTTCACGTTAACACACTGTTGTTGAAATAGGGATCCAAGTATAGTGCAAAGTTTCTAAGATTTTTAGAGCATTTTACTCGACACACTCTGTTAAATCCCGGCTATTGAGTATCACTCATGCAAGATAGCTGCCTGTGAGTCTATGTCTGTCGTATACTTATCCACCATTACAGTGCAATGCATAACACCGATCACGCCACACTCTTTATGCCGATTATAACCACACTGATCTGTACTTCTTACACGCTTGCCGTTGTGGCTGTGCAGTACAGAGAATATGTCGTGTAGCTGTAGGAATAAAGTTTTGATCGCGTGTTATTTGTCTCGCTCCTGTCACTTCCGCCATTAGTGCAGGCAAAATATTTAATACTTTGCCACGAAGCACGTGCTCGATGGGAATTTAAGCGAAAACGAGGGTGCATACTGATGGACTTGCTTAACATTTCAATAGAAATATTCACGAGAAATACGTACGTAAACCCCCCGGAAAGTTTACGCTATGACTGACTGTATGACTGAATCGTATGAATTTGCGCCACTCATTACAATACTGCAGAGTTTCGAAGAAATTTTACACTATAAACTAATTTACTACCTATCTATTTGTTTAACTATTAAAACTCATAGAGAACAAATATGAGATAGCATGGAAAGAAAAAAGAATTGACTTTGTGTTTTAAAGTTTGCGTCGCGAGCAGTACACACATTCTGACCCGCGCATGTGTAGACAACATTCCGACCCTTTCATCATATCGTGACGGTATCGGTCACAAACTTGGTTTCTGATGACGGTGCTGGCAGTGATCGTTCGCCATTCGTTTCAGACAAGTAGCGTTTGCTCCAAATGCAAAGTTTCTACAGATTTAGTTGTATTATAAGTTTGTGACTCCAACTTCAGTGAGCCTTGTTAATGCTGTGAATTATTACCTCCACCAGCTGCTGAGGCAGTCGGCACAGGAACAGTCCTTGGTGCTAAACTGGGTGCAGTTCGTACAGTCACACGCCAGGAAGGACCAGCATCGGCCATTATCGTGTATCCCACGACAAACCTGTTAATTGAACGATCGATTAGAATTTACCTAGATGCAAGAACACGTATCTCTACGAATATTATATGCACAATTTAATATTCTAACATTCAATAGTTGAAAGAAAGGGCTGCATTCCAGTATTGCCCTTTTTCACGCACGAATAACCTATTACAGCATGACGATGGCAGTTTAGGTAAACGTACAACCTTCCCAAGGTACATTCACTCTGACAAAATACCCTCTACCCGACAACTAGGCTTTGTTTGATACACGCCTACATGTAAATAGATTATTCACAACCATTGAACTAAAAATACATGGAACGCTACCTGAAGCCAAAAATTGAAGCCAAACTTCCGAGGTTGGCCCTACTCTTTCCACGCGACGGAAGACACGGTCAAAAAACAAAACAAATAAACATGCTCGGAGAACGAGTCAAACTTTGGTCAAAAAGACAAGTTTTATGACGCTGCTAAGCATTCTTTTGGCAGAAAGTAAGAAACATACAAAGAAGAGAACAGATGAAGTGTTTTCTAATTTTATGAACAAACTGCCCAAAAAATAGCTTCTTTTTCGGCAAAAAATTCCAATTAAGAGTGAGGTCTGTGCTCCTGCGAGAGATTCGCGAACCGTAAACACGCGTGTCTGGGTGGCAAAACTCGCGTGTCTGGGTGTCAAATTTGGCTTCAATTGATTATTAGACATTACTATTAGAGGTAGCGTTCCATGTATTTTAGTTCAATGTTCACAACCAATTCATCGCCAGAAAAAAGTGACATTTTAGACGATCAGCGGCGTGCCGCCCATGTGTATTGATGTAATTAACTTGAAAATGGTGCCTAAAGTGATGATAATGTTTTCAAAATTCTTGCTATATTTTGTGTGTTGTTTGAGGGAATTTAACTGTGTACCACTGCTCAAAAGTAACTCTAGTCTCAATATATCAATACAATATAGAGCTCACACGAACAGTTCTTTCGTCAAATTTTCATCGATTTTATCCAATCAATGCATAGGCAGCCTAAAAATACGTGTTGTGTGAGCAAAACTATTGCAAACATTGATTACCAACAAAACTCGCCTCAATTCCCTTCAAACGCACGCGCGCCATTACTGTTTACTAATTAATGTCAGTCTATATAATTAGATAAGGTAGGCAACATTTCGACCCCTTTCGGAGCAACCATGTTAGCAAATGCAAAAATTTGTCCACATACAGTAGCAAAAACTGAAAAAAAATAGCCAAATACGAAACAATGGTAATTTTCCTAACTTCTCACAAAAAAATTGAGTTTTAAATCAGCAAGTAAAAGGGAAAATAAACGAAGTTTTTTACGTATTTGCTGTGAATTTTCTTTTGTCTCACTCCGGGATGCCACTGGTTGTGGCTTACGTCATTTTTAAAAAATAATACCTGTGATGGGATTGGTCAGTTGGGATTTGTTTATATTTTTGGCCAATCCCATCACAGGTATTATTTTTAAAAAATGACGTAAGCCACAATCTGTGGCATCCCGGAGTGAGACAAAAAAAATTCACAGCAAATATGTAAAAAACTTTGTTTATTTTCCCTTTTACTTGCTGATTTAAAACTCAAGTTTTTTTGTGAGAAGTTGGGAAAATTATCATTGTTTCGTATTTGGCAATTTTTTTTTCAGTTTTTACTACTGTATGTGGACAAATTTTTGCATTTGCTAATATGGTTGCTCCGAAAGGGGGCGAAATGTTGCCTACCTTATTTAATTAAATAGACAGACATTTATTAGTAAACAATGATGGCGCGCGTGCGTTTGAAGGGAATTGAGGCGAGTTTTGTTGGTAATCAATGTTTTTCAATAGTTTTGCTCACACAACACGTATTTTTGAGCTGCCTATGATCAATAACGAAAATCTCTTGTTCGTAAACAGTTGTTTACAGCAATATTCAAGCTTAACGTCTACACATGAGATTTATAGGTTGGTTTCAATCACGTGATCGTAGGCCTGATTTTACTTCCGGTCATAACACTTGGTGGTTAATTTGCAACAGCTGTCAATTTAAAAAGGAAAAATACCGTGCTTTTTGAGCATCCCAAAAGCTCAGATGTTAATATCTATTAAAGCTATTGCAGAAAAATAATAGTATACGACGATAATGACCCATGTCCAGCTAAAAAGGGTGATGTTTCTCACGAAAGTGGCGATTTTTCAGCCGTGGCGTTTCCTGACATTTCAAGCTACCTGGTTTTACAGACCTCTTTTTATAAAACGAAGCGGATGAAAGCGTACGAGAGTTAAAGGCACAGTTTTCTGCATTTAAAACTTTTTGTCCAAGCAAGTCGCTTTCTTTATACAAACTTACCTGTTTCATATCACGAATTCTTCGGCTTCTGCTTTTAAGTAACTTGCTGTGACGTCTTGTTGTGCAATCCTATCACCCTTGAGACCCTAAAAAAGCGCTTACTTATTTTTTTCTTTTTTCGTCGGTTTTTACAATTAAAAACTACGCAAATAGATGCCATATAAAAGCGCTAACTTGTGAAATATCACAAACTGCACACTTTCATCCACTTCGTTTTAGAAAAAGAGGTCTGTAAACCAGATAGCTTGAAATGTCAGGAAACGCCACGGCTGAAAAATCGCCACTTTCGTGAGAAAAATCACCCTGTTTAGCTGTACATGGGTCATTTTCATCGTATACTATTATTTTTTTTCAATGGCTTTCATAAATATTAAAATCTGAGCTTTTGGGATGAACAAAAACCACGGTATTTTTTACCTTTTAAATTGACAGTTATTGCAAATTGACCACCAAGTGTTAAGACCGGAAGTAAAATCAGGCCTACGATCACGTGATTGAAACCCACCTATTGATATCGGTTCAAACTGTTGCTTATTTTCAAGATTGACCCTTCGTTGTGAACGTGAGAGGTAGACATTTTCTTAAACAAAGTAAATTTTCTGTTAGTATCCTAAAATTGAACAACTACAATCATTTTCAAAACTGGTTGGGACACCCGCGAAATATCAGTTAAATTAGACCGCTTTGCTAAAAGAATTTATTTCTTCTTAGCTTCCCCCCTCTCCCCCCGTTCAATGTTGTATTCATTGGACAACGAAAGGCCCACGCATA
>JAOBYK010667332.1:0-10450 GCA_025434845.1 Phenganax subtilis | reverse complement strand
TGGCTGCCGTGAGACGGCCTGCGCAAAGGCAGACTTTAAGTCCATGTCTTGCTGGGCTTCTTCACTAATGAGTACATCAAGACTCTCCATGTGCGCCTGCAGGGGCGAGTGGGTTTGCCCTTTTTGCTCCCAGATGAGGCCAGTTGTGGCAACAACCACTCGTGCTCCAGGAATTCCGGGCGGGTTCTCGAAGATACCACAGACCCAGCCGGTCGCCACTTGTCCGTGAGACTTCATGGCACCGATCACGAACCCCTGTTGACGTGGGTGACCGGAACCACCGCAGCCGCGAAGGTGCATATGTGCCCCGAAGGGTGCGAGAAGCCGAGGGGCCAGGCATCCTGCGCTGCAACGACCTGCGCGCCCTGAAGTCGCTGGAGGAGATCTCCGAAGTCCTATTATTGGAGAGCCGGCCACGGGGGGACGACGAGCTGGCAGCCCTGAGAGGCCGTATGGAGGCAGTCGGGGCTGGAGGCCCTGTATTGGCAGAGGCTGCAGCCGAGATCAAGGAGAAGGAAAAGAAGGAAGCCGAGGTGAAGGACAAGAAGAAGTCCAAAAAGAAAAAGAAGAAGAGGAGCCGTTCGTCAAGGTCACGAAGCAGAGGGTCCAAGAAAGCAAAACGCCGCAAGGCCAAGAAAGAGACGGGGGGAGCCCTGGCAGTTGCTCCAATTCAACAGACAGCGACAGTGGAGTTCAAGGAGATCGCCCAAGAGGTCCTATTCAAGGGGTCCGGACTGGATCCACATGTAAAGACACGAAGGAAACAACGACGACGAGCTCAACGGCAAGCACGCCGAAACCACCAAAAGAAGGAGGACAGCCGCTCCAAATCCTCCGACGAAGGGGGGGAGCTATCCCTGAAGGGGGACCAGGTGTTTCGCGAATCTCAAAAGATCCCGGGCATAGCCCTGCAATTCCCCGGCGTGTTATCGTCCCAGGCCATCGAACAGATGCAGGAGCTACTGGTTCAGCAACTCACCAAAAAAATTCAATCACCTAGATCAGAGAAGGATTAGATCAGAGCAGGGTCGCATGAAATTTTATGTTTTTTTATTTTTTTGCATTTTTTCACATTTTTTTATCAATTTTCCACATTTTTAATCATATTTTCACATTTTAAAACATTTTTCACATTTTTTCACATTTTTTTCATTTTATTTTTTGTTTTAAGAAAAGTTACTATTTTTGGGGAAAACACCTCAAACACAACATGGTCCATCAAATTGTGATTCTTGGGGAGAAGTTATCCTAACAACTGAACACATTTGACGATGATGTCATCCACCACGTGCAGGACGAACCTTAGACGACAGAAGTTACTAAGTTTTACATAAGTAGTGGTGGAAAGCACTTGGGCCAGGACCGAATGAAGCCCAATGCACCTCAGGGAAGCGGGAATCAGGTAGTTGATTCACTTAGTCTGGTGTAGTCATTGAATCGGTCTGCTGTTTCCAAGTCGCATCAAATCTTCAAGAGTTTCCACTGCAGCACTAACATATGTTTTGCCCTCAAGGCAATGCAAGCATCCATGTGTACAGTAAAGTCAGGAGCTACTGAAAGTCCTGGCTGGACACACAAACGAATTAAGTTAGAGTCTGCATTACAGCAGACTACACACTGTGCCACTCAGACTGACAAATCTGAGCTACAGCGCGCCCAAAACAGGCTGTGTAAACTTGACTAAGCTCCAACAGCTGCTTGCACCCAGTGAAGGCTTTTCCTTCTCGAATCACCAGAGCTTCACCGCCTCCAGTTTCAGGGCGCGGACATTGGAGACCAGACATCTGAGACCACGTAGACCATATCTGCAATGGTTTCATTGAAGCTCCTCCGTATTGCCCCATGTATGTCGTGTACTTTTGAGCTCGAAAGAAACGCAGTACAGCTTTCATAGTGGCCATGACTGGCAAGCATGAAGACTGTGGCTGCTCCAGAACTGCCCAAATTCCCAAGCAGCTGGACAAGAAGAACAGAAGAGCAGACAGCTCTCCCAAGCAATTGCCCAGAACCACAAATCCTCGACTTTGGTCTCCTAAATAGGAGTTGGCAAGGTTTCTTGCACTCTGCGCTCTACACAAGACGACAAAAGACGAGCAGGGCGTTCCAAGCCATAGAAGGCCTCTATGACGTAGAGCAGTCAGGCAGTTGACCACAAGCTCAAACCCAGATGGGTCCAGAATGTTCTGGCTCTCAGAGTTGCAGCTGTCAAACCCGGTCCCACTATAGCCAGCCCTCAGGAGCTCTCGAGTAAGGTTTCCACTGCCAGAGAAGCACTCCATGAAATGATGCAAATTCACAGCGTTCACTTGATTCTGGTACCCTCTCATGATCAGCTTTACCAGCATCATGACCAAGTTGTCATCTCTCAGGCTTTCAAAGCACTTGCTCAGAATAGCTGGCCATAACTGAGCAGCCCTGCTACTGTTCACCAAATCATCATACTGCAGAAACTGTTCAACAGTCATGATGTAGCGCTGGACAATTTGAGACTCTGAAGAAGAAAATGACCTGGTGACCGTGAAAACAAAACAGATCAACAAAACCTGTTACTGCAACAAGGCTTCAGCTTTTTGTTAAACCCTGAGTGGTTGTTGAAATTCAAAGAGAACCCTGTCCTTGGAATTGCAGCAAGTGAAGCAAAATAGTCCAGGCTCCGATGGCACGCTTCCCAGAAGGCTTGTTTGACCGGATCTTCTTCAGCTCTCAGGTCCAATAAACGTAGTGGGATCTCTGGCGAAGAAGACAGCACAGAAGACGGAGGCTGGTGAACTGGAGGCCGCCTCACCTTGGCAATCTTCTTGCGGGGCTTGCTCTTGCAGGCTTGCTGCGACATCAGACTCATTGCCAACAGAGTCATCGGAAACCAGCATGCCACTCCTGGCGCCCCTGCTGTGGGCACGCAAACTTTGGCCATGGCTTGCAGTGACTCTGGCTTTACTACTGACTTGTCTAGTGTTTTCCCTGTCACTGATTGTCACTCTAGTGTAGACGTCCAGCAGTGTCTTAGATGGGCATAACACATGAGACAGCCATGACTGACATACTTCATCGATACAACAGACATAGCTAGCCCAAGACAGAGGAGGCACAGTTCAATCAGCTCCCATGCCAAACTTGGTTATTCAGAATTCAAAGGCAAAGTGCCTACACAAGAGTGACAACACTGGAAGCAGGAAGCTGCTGTGTTTTCACAAAAACCACGCAGGTGAACACTGCTGACAGCATCGGACATGGTCTCCGACTGTCAGTCTTAGTCTAAACTTACTTCCTTTTGGCCGGCATACTCTCAAACCGTGGCCTTAGTTTTGCCACCAGCTCTGGGGAAATTTCACCACCCTTCTGTTCAGCGACTCCATCTGGCAATGCAAGTGGAAACTTGCTCATGGAGTCCATGCGCCTGATACGGTTCCATGTCGACCAGGCATGCTCATGCACAAGCTCCAACTTGAGCCTCCAATCACTTTCACATTTGTAGTCAAACGACTTTGAATGGGACGGGAGTTTGATGCCCTTGATCCACTTCACAGTCCAGCGGTGGTCGTTGCCTGGAGTGGTAGGGGTTTCATGTCTGGTGTGGTGGGCATGTCTGTCTACAAAAGTCTGCTGTAATTATGATTGAAAGGGGGTGTCCACAAAACAGTCCGTGCGAAACTGCAAAACACAAACACTAAATATCACCAAGGCACAATTTAGGTGAATGGAGCAGCACGGCGGGGTAATCAAGTGGAGCTCGTCAGGAGTCTTGTGCAGAGTGGGTCCTCTGGCTACTGCCTCGCCGGCATTACGAGGTGCTTCCTCTTCCACGGCCACAGGACCTACACTAGACGCAGCCACATCCGATGCCAAGTCTGGCTCAGGAGCTACACCAGACGCCACTTCTGGCTCAAAAGCCACATCCGACGCCACTCCCGGCTCAGAGGCTACACCAGACGCCACTTCTGGCTCAACGGCCTGGTGGACACCATCCGCCTCAGGGCTTGGCTCTGGGCACTCAACTTCCATCTTGGCATCACGGTCACCTTTCTTCTCCTCATCCTCATGCAGGGCATTCCCCTCGGGACCAAAACTCAGACGCCTGCGCACAGCAGAATTCTCCGAGGCAGATGGTCGACCACACGCAGGGACAGAAGACTCAGACATTCCACCACTTTGTCCTCTGCCACGTCCCTTGCCACGCCCCCTTCCAAGCCATCGGCCTTTGCCACGGCTTTTGCCTTTTCTGCCCTTGCCCTTGCCCTTTGCTTTCTTGCGAGCATCAGCCTGACGGGCTTCAATGCTTGTCATAACACATGCTTTAAATGAGAATTGCTTTGGGAACCTCGAAACAATTATATCTATTTTCAATCCCTTGAACTCATGTATCATGTCTCCGCCTCCTTCCTCCACTTCTGCCATCTGCTTGTAAGCTCAGACTTTTGTTTCTTGGTCAGCTGGGTTTTTACATCAGAGAATTCAGCCGCCTCATCTTTGTCCATGGCTTCTAGAAGCAGCTCAGCTAGATCATCAAAGCCTGCCTCATCAACCTTCCTTTTTCTATCATTTGGCGCAGATTCTTTGACTTCCTCAGCAAAGTCTGGACCCCCAACTGCAAACGCCAATTCACTCAGCAGCTCCCAGCGACTCATGCCGCCAGTCTTCTTCATGCCACAAGACTTGGCCAGAGCTTCAAGCTCTCGAAAAAGCAGCTTGCCAGAGAATTCTTTGAGAACCACTTGAAGCGCTGGCTGCCATTCAGTGAGTTCACACCCAATCCCAACACCAGGGACAAAAGACGGTTGCGCAATCGCAGCTTCAAACTCATCTGCTCTCAGGACAAAATGCCAAGAGACTTGGCCAGCAGGATCAAGGATATGCTGGTCACCTCCAAGTTGAAGAAGAGGCCATGCCAAGACAGCCCAGCGGAGGTTGCACAAGCAAATATATGCAGCACCACGATCATCCGAAAGATCTCTGAAGGCCATCCCCGACTGCAGGACCATGCACATTTGAGCATCCTGAGACTGATTCCAAACCCTACCATAGTTGATGATGTGTCTGACCAACTTAGTCCGCCTAGGCAAGCAAAGACCAAACACAAAAATATAATATTTGCGCTTAGCATCCTTTAGAACGATACCATTGCTTTTCAAGTCCTTGGAGACATAGTGTCGCATCCATGCCCAGGCTGAGCTCGAAAATGCCAAGCTCTCTTCGTTCAGTGTTCTCCAGGTCTTCTTGGCAAGCATTCGCGAAAAGTACTTTGGGAGCTTCACCACACCAGAGTCGAAGGAGAGCTTGAAGTTGTAGTCAGGCTTGGTGACTTTCCACTGCTGCAGGAAGGCCTCCTTGTTCAATCGAGCTGGATGCGGGATCGAACGGGCTTCCACCTGATTAGAAGTGTACACCAGACTCTGCAACTCTCTGGGCAAAAGCTTCTTGTTGGCGTTTGCCAAGGCCTCCACCCGAAGACGCTGGTGGATGTCCTCCACCACCTTGGTGTCTGGCAGGCGGGTCAGGAGGGACTTCAAGAGCGCCACAGTCTCACCCTCCAGGCCCACCTCAAGGAGCTGAAACGCGAGGCGTAGTGGCTTCGACGCAGCATCCCCCAAGTCACCAGCAAGCGCCTGAGCCTCACGGCCAGGAGAAGACTCCAACAACCTCAACATACGCCAGTCTGCCCTCATCAAGGTCTTGGTCTCCTCATCACCTTCAAGGATCTTCGAGTAGGTTTCCGGTCCAACAGAATACCGAGACATTGTCCTCGCCCGAAAACCCAAGAGCTGAAGGGTATAGTCCCACATGCCGATTACAAAAGACTTCTCCTGTCGCGCAGCGTCATCGCCCAAAAAGTTCAAGGATAATGCTGAATAAGACCTGACCTTGTCGAACTCGTCGTCTTGCAGCAGCACGCCCACCAAGTCGGTGAACTGCCTCTCAGCCATCCAGGCATCTCCTGATGAACTCATGCAACGAGCCAATCCCTGACTTGGATCCTTCACATTCTTCGCCAGGTCTGTGTAGTGACTCCAAAGAGGCTCATCAGCTAGCTTCAGCATGGTAATTCCGTACCATGACTTGAAACTCATGCATTGCAGACCGAGCTTCAGACCTCCCAACGAATCGCCTGCTGCACGGAGTTCATTCAGCGATTTGCTGGAATCATCAGGGTTTGGCTCATTCGGATACCCCCAAGACAAAAGCATCCGAGTTGCAAAGTATTCTGCGTGATGGTCTTGACATCCATTGTGCCAGCTGAACCATCGACCTTTCTTGACAGCAGACTTTTTGATTCTGTATGAATCCAACCGGCTCGCTAAGGCCTCAAACAAGTGCTGGAAGTCATCATCAGATCGAAGAGGAAGTTCAAAGTCAAGAGCGATCAGTTCTGCGTACTGGCGGAAAATCTCTGAGTCCTGTTGAAATTGAGGGCGGACAGACTGCTTGGCCATCACAAAACAACATGACATGAAACAAACATAAACTGACTAGTACTAAGTTGCTGTGAGTTTGAAGTCTTTCTGGTCCTTGTTCTCAGTCTGCATGAAAGCCTCCAAGAGGGCACGTTTGTCGTCATGAAAGCCAGACTTGGCAAATGGTTTGTAGTTGATGCTATACATATAGCCTCCACAGAGTTGACCCTGTTGCAAGTGACGCTTGGTCGTGGATGAGCATCCGGACTGTGCTAGCGTCAAGTCTCTGATGAGACGATGGAATCCATCCCAATAAAAGTGGCACATTGGCACAGTCTTTCCACAATCATCACTCAGGTAAGCTGCAGCTGCGCAGCCTGAGCTGCCTTGGTCCATGCCGATGACTAAAATTGGCAGCTGCAAAAGATCCAGCAAATCTACTGAAGGCGATGCCTCTCCATTTGCTTTCACAAGTGTGACAGAAGTGCCTCTGACCACACGAGTGACATCAGACGACAAAGGCTGCAAAACAAGACTCATCTGCTCATTTGCCACAAAACTGGTCAGTGTCAGCCTAGAATCTGTCAGCAACTGGATCTGGTGGGACAATGCTTGGAGGAGACGATAACCTGACAACCGTAGGCGGCTACCTTCTGCAAGAAGCCGCTCCACTTCCGAGTCACATAGAAGTTCACCGGGGTAAACAACTTTGGATGATCTGAGGCCCTGTGTAGGTGCGTAGACAGCAGTGTTATTTTCATGCGAGTAGAAAACACTCACAAGGCAGTCGTAGACACTGTGTCTGCTGGCGTCACACACAACGTTCAATTTGTTGACGCCCATGATTGACATGTTTGCACGTCTGCAATACATTTTGATGATCTTCTTCAACCAGTGGCTGGTTGTTGTCTGGCAGGCTCCACCTTGACGGTCATTCTGCTTCGATCTCACCAACATTGAAAGACTCATCCCATTGATTTCAATACTGTCGTTGTATAGCTTCCAAATTTCATTCAAGTCTATGGCGGTTCTTGTCTTTCTGGTCTTGGCCTCATTCTGGCCTGCACCGTCTCCTTCTTGGTCCGCTAGTGGCACAGCCTCACCATCCTTAGTCACCAGATGTGTGTTTACTGTGACTTCCTCACAGCATGAATCAATAGCAAGTTTTTGAGCACAAAAGTAAGAGCTTAGACTATTTTGATGAGTTTCAGGGTTGCCAGCTCGATTCCTCCTCTTCCTGGAAGGAATGACACGGTTTGCAATATCCTCAACAACTCGCTGCAGATGGCGGCACTGATGGTTCACACACGCCGCCAAGAACTTTACAACAGACCACAGGCAAAGAGACCAAACATCTGTTGTCTTTGCAGACCAGCTGTGCTTGCTCAATTGCCGCCGATGGCGCCGGACAATAGCCAGAAATGAGACAAGGTCTATGATGGAAGCTTCTGTGTAGGAGGTGTTCAGTTTTCCATCTTCCTTCATCTCACTCCAGGTTCCACACAGTGAATCCCTCACCCCTTTGTGGCACCACTGCAGACAGTCATAGACATTGCACACACCACTTGCATCGAATGTCAACCGCTCACCATTTTCCAGGTAGCAATGGCCACCACCTTGGTTCAGTACACTCACACTGCTCCCTGCAATCTTTTTCAGATATCTGCAAGCATGCTCCGCCTTGGCTTCAGTGCGAGAAGACTCTGCCCAATAAAACAATGTGTACACAAGACCACTAGTTGTAATCGCACTGGCATCCAGCATGTTTGCCTCCAACCTGTGCAAAGCACTCCGTCACAAGCAGACCAACAAGCAAACAAATTAACTACCAATGATTTCCATTCCCCTTGCTGAGTTTGCAGAAAAAACTACTATCACAGTGAAACTACCCTGGCCTTCCTGAGGCCAGGCTCGGTTTGATGTACATGCATGCGCCCAAGTTCTTTTGCGCATCGTCCTCACCAACTTTCTTTGCTATGCTCGTTGTGAATTTTGAAGAGGATTCTAGTCGTTCACCTTGAAGAAGACCAAGGAAAGTGTCATAGAAGTACCCAATGTTCCACCAGTAGTCTTCACCATGCTCATAGGCAACACACGTCGGAAGCACCTCTTGAAGCTCCTCAAAGAAGTAGACTGGCGCAGTAGCTGGCAGTCTAACAGCATCGCGAGCATGGGGCTCAACATGCTCCATGGGGGACAGGTGCCTGTACTATACACAAACAAACCACATGAGTTGAGTTGAAGAGTTCAGTTGAAGCATTGTGATGATAACTTATTTGCTACAAGAGTGAGACAGGTCATACAGCAGACTGTGCTTGATGAGACGGAAGACACATCATAGACAGAGTGCAACAACCTTGCAAGTTGTCTCCAAGCAAGCATGTTGTTTCACTTGTTTTTTGTTTGTTTTGTTTGTTTAGTTTGTTTGCTTGTTCGTTCGTTTGTTTGTTTGTTTGTGTGTGTTTGTTGTTTCGTTTGCTTGCTGCAGATGACGTTTTGACTCTGGCACACGTTTGAAGCGTCAAACATTGATGTAGTTTCACCAAAGACGCTCTAACTAACATTCATGAATTGGGCCTACATACAAAAGACTACAGACATACACTAAGAACCCTCAGCTACTCTCCCAAGTTGAGTTCACTGGACAGTCATTGTATGTCCTCATCACCAGCAGGCCATCAGATAGCTATAGCTGTCTTCACACAGTCATCACTCAATGAAACACATTGGCCGCCATCTCTTCCTGGGCCGCTTGGACATCCTCCGGATTCACAACTGCCGCCGCCTCTGTCTCCTCATCAGGGTTCTCCTCCTCGCCAACTGCCGGGACAACAGCCATTGCCGACGGAGCACTGGGCAGTCCAACAGCAGGTGACAGAAGACCAGGCTGTCCACCATCAGCACTGCCCCTGATGGTGTCAATGACAATCAAATTAATTGTAACATGACAGGCAACAAAAAGAACATGACACCCAAAACATTGTTGGAACAAATCGCCAAGACTCGAGGAAGCATCCGGGCGACAGCGAAATGGACAGTCTTGTGGACCCTTGTTTGCACAAATGCGCCACTCAATGAGGCATAGTCGATGAAAGGTGTGACCGCAGAAGATGGCTTCCCGAGCTTCATGGTTGTGCATGACAGCGCGGCAGATGATGCACAGCGGCCCTTCACCTTCCTCAGGAGGAGAGGCCTTGGCAGCAGCCTTTGCTGCTGGTGTCGGCAGCATGCGCCCATCATCAGACATCAAAGGACGAGGAGGTGGAGGCGTCGGGGCTGCTGCTTTCGGAGGCGCAAGTGGACCACCCTGAACTGATCGCAAATGGTTGCATGCAACATTATTACACATGGTCACACCCTCTCCTATATAAGACTATCAAACTTTGAAACAACATAGTCTCAAATCAGCAGAGGAGCAACAGAGTCAGACTCAGCAGGCAACAAGCCAGGGCTTCGCACAACTGGGACAGAAGACTGAGCCACAAACATCTGAGTCAGGTCGCCACTCTTTGGCGGTGGTGCTTTGGGCCGGCGCCTGTTGGTGATCAGCCATTCATCCTGCCATCCCAAGTCACAGGCAATGGCTCGGATGTTCTCATCCGTCAACACCAGGCTGAACTTGTTGACAACCTGACTATTGAAGACGTCTTGGCTCACATTCTGCAAAATGCGTCTGTGGGAGCTACTCATTCTGCTGGTGAACTCCGAGTACTTGGTGATGCCTGAGCAGGATGAGATAAATAAACAAACACTCTGACTCTCACTCATTGTTGTTTGTCTGTCAGTTGTAATCTGATGTCTGTTTTATTTATGTCTGTTGTATGACATTCAGTCAGGGCACGCAGGTCTGAGATCTTCACACAAGGTTTGACCCTGCAGTAAAGCCACAGGACAATGAGACAACCATCAGAGCTAAGTTCTGAGGTGAACGAAGCGTCCAGTTGCCCATCCACTGCCTCTAAGGTCTCTGAGACCCTATTGCGAGGAAGTTGCTTGACATACGTCACTGAGCGGGAAATTAAGGCATCTGGTAGACGCTGGTGGTGCTGGACACCATCCTC
>JAOBYK010667221.1:0-10452 GCA_025434845.1 Phenganax subtilis | reverse complement strand
CAGGGGGACGGGACACCACTGGCATTTCCCGTCCAACGAAGAGGGTGCCAGTAGGTGCTGATGCAGTGGGGGACGCCCCACTGTGTACCTGTTCCACTACTTAGGATAACATAAGACGGCTAGGCATATAGACTGCCCTTACCCATTCCTCGCTTTCATCCGTCATGGCTAAGAGGACAACAACATTGTTTGCGACAAAGGCTGGTTCGATCAAGACATGTATATGTTGTCGATGTCTGAGTTGATGGCTTTCTTTCCAGGCAGGATCCACAGCTGGACGAACCCAGCTGCTGTCCTGTAACTGAGGCCACCTTGTTTTCATCTTCCCATCTATGACTCCCCAAATATACCAAGCTTGCAACGTCACTACCATAGATTGAGAGACAAACATATGCGGCGGCCGAGAGATTTCCATCGTTTGCATATCTCGAAATTCTCGTTTCAAGATGTCGACAATTCGAAGATCAGGAATTTCCGTAAAGAATGGCATACGTACTGCGAAGATTGTGCCGAAGTTCCATTTAGGATTATGCGGTGGCCGAATCAGTGCAGTATCATCACGTCGCTGGATGAGGTGGATGAGAATCCCCAAATAGTTCCAGCATATTTGATCTGGCTGCAAAGGAACACCATACCTCCGAACTTCGCAGAAGGTGCCTCTTTCAGGACCAAACATTAAAACACAGAGCTCTAGCTGGCTTGTTCTTTTTGGAAGCATGACTGGCACTAAAATGGCGTGTATGAAATCTCCCAGAACCTGTGTCTTCTCATTGAGGGCAGCATGCCAACCCTGTGGCCACCAAGGTGCACGCAACTCTAAGATCAAGAAGACTGCATCATCATCGGCGCAATACACCGATTCTTCATGAATGACCCTTTCGATTTGTAAACTGATCCTATCAAGGTCCGGCCACACATCTGCCAGAACATCGCTAACGGCGAGTGCATTCCTTTCTTGCCAGCTATATGATGTTTCAACATCAAAGCTTTGATGTCGAAATTTGGGCTTGAAGAAATGTATTCTATCAGCATTATTGAGATCTTCTTCCTCCCAAACTGTCTGTAAGACTTGCGATTGCATCTGTGCGACTTGGAGGTGGGTCCCTAAGGTTCCTGACACTCAAGACACATGGGACACTTGGCACAAGTGTTACGAATGTTTGCCAAAGACGGAGGCCTTCAGCCTGAAGGGACCCTGATAATGTCTTCATCCCGGAAGATCTCAAGAAGTCCATGTCTCTTGTGACTCAAGACCCAAGTGGCTCTTGTACCCAGTAGGGGTATGAGAGCCAAAAGGTCTACTATCTGAAATCCGTAGCAGGATTGGTAAGTCTGATTGCATGAGACATGGTAACATGCGGCGTGAGTACTTGCGCCAGAAGATGGCATTTAGTGTCCACAAGGTCCTCTTGCCTGAGGGCCAGGACATGATAGCCAGGCAGGACCCAGCAATCTTCAGGCTGTTCCGTCACATGCGCAATGGAATATGCGTCTCCTTTCATTTCAATCATAACATGCCTGTCAAGCACATGAGACCACCTTTTGTCAGGATCGAAGACAATTGTAACAGGTCCTAACACGATGTCACGTGCCTCAGGAAAGTCCCAGACAAGAAACTGATTGAACTTTGCACTAAAGCAGTGTCCTTTGAAAAATTGTCTTACAGAGTCGGCACGGTGTCGTTCCGGCTGAACCTTTCTGTGCAAAACAGTAAATCTTGTCTAACTTGGTCTGAACTCTTGGTGAATTTTGTTGGTTGTGGAGGTTTGCGTCTGAGACACCTCATCTGCATCAGGCATTGGTTGAGGGTAGTATATATCCCCGATCTCCCCCATGCCGCTTGCTTGCCATCGGCTGCCTGGTTGAGGGTAGTCTATATCCCCGATCTCCCCAGACAGTCTAGCTGCATCTGTGACTGCCATAACCTGTACAATGAACGTCATTTGCGTCAAATCCTCCAAGATACAGACTACCACTATCTGTAGTTGGCGCACCTACATGGTCTCTCCATCCATCCGGTAATATCGTGATGCGTATGAAGTTGCCAGCCGCAGGTTGCACTTCTTCATCATGACGCGCAAGCCTACCATTGAGCTCAATCTCGACATCATGTTCAATAAACAATCGATCTCTGGCCCATATCCAGATCTCCATCGCGCGGACCGTCTGAGTCTGAAGATAAGTCAGGAAGACAGGCTCATCCCAACTCACTGCTTGGACTATAGTCGGAGCAACAGTCCCCTGCAAGTCTTCGACAATCAAGATGGTCGGCACGTTGTTGTAGGGTTGGGCGAGTGCTATCGTGATTCCGGCACACCACATGTACGCCTCTCTGCAGATGTATCTGCACCATTGTTGGAAGTACTCTAATGATAAGAGTGTATCTCTAGGACAGTATTCAGTAACTGATCGGGTAGAATCGTCAAAATTGACAAGACTATGGACCAGTAATGCAGCATCTGTTACGCGCCATGGCATGGTCTGCCAATATTCTAGAAGGTGTCGTCGGACGCTGTCAAAAGCCTCTACGGATGTGAGATCATGTCTCATATACCCTGGGATCAAAGGTGGACCTCCACTCAATGATGAGAGCTCAACTGACCTCGATTCCAGTGCTGTAGGAAAACTACTGAACTCTGGAGTATAAGGCTCAGGGACTTGCGTAAACAATGCATCATCTTCTAGTGGTGCGTGCGCAACAATGCGGATAAGTGTCACTTCCAGAAAGAAGGGCTGTAGTGTTGCAGTAGCTAGTTCCGAGCCAACCCAACACAAGCATCTGTCCTGTAGACATTCTTGCATCATCTCTACCTGCTGGGCATGATGATATATGTTTCCCCGTTGTGGGTGGAAAGCAGCCACGCATGAAAACGGTTCATCACTCTTTGCCATACATCGAACTACCGGCGCAGCACCAACAAAAGGCACATACGTTGGGTCCGCAACGATCAAAAGTGAGGGCTGTTCTTCAGGTGGCGGCTTGACCTCAAAAATGGCAATGTCAAACCTATCAAATTCCGGCCAGACTTCTCTAATCTTGTAAGGAATCAATTCCCCGTTGCGAATTTGAACATCGCGAATTCCTAGATGACGATGGTGTAAACCATAGGAAGGAAACACCTTGCCTCCCTCAACTTGCGCAAGCAAAGTATCCAGGAAGACTTCGTCTTCAAAATCCATTCGTTCGAACCGCATTGGCAGGTCATTTTCAAACTCACGTCCTTCATGAAAAGGCACAGTGGCAAATGTGTGATTGCTGGTGTTGCTAGTATCTGAACAGCTTCTAAGATGCACTTGATGCATCGCCACACTATCCTCTTCTTCATACGTACTTTGCCATTCAGTAGAGACGGCATCAGTGCGGGAGGAATCCGTGTCACTAGAATGCTGCTCAGTACTGGAACACGACTCATGTTCTTGCCTTAGCTCTAAAAGCCGCAGGAACAATCTGGCAGGGAACACTTGTTCCCATGTGAACTGCGTGGATCCTATCATAACCGAACATGTAGCAGTCCAGCCGCATTCATTTTGCGGATGCAACTGCATGAACGCGTCACTCACAAACATGTTTCCTTGCTGCGCATTCAAAAGCATGTCCCGTACTCCCGCCTAACAAATCCACGAACGTCTGCCAGGACCAAGACTTGCTGGACAGTAAACGAATCAGTAACCAAAAAGGTTGCTGTTGGGACAAACTCATTCAAATGTGGCCACACAGGGTAGGAGGAAATTCTGCCGCGTATGCCCAGGTGCCTCTTGATCAGCATTTCGACACTTTGTCCAAGGCGAAATTCCAGTGAATACCTCTCACTACGGAGATCCACTGGAAACATTTTGCTGTGGAACCAGAAATCGAAGCTCACTCCTCTTTCCAGAGCGGTTTGAGCTAAATAAACCTGAGGCGGGTCAGGATTGCTGATAACTTGCATCAAAGCTCCGTGGTCATCTTCGCCCCTATCCTGTAACTGTTTGTCAGGGGTTGCAATGTTTTCCCCTACTTGGGCCTCCACAAAGTACCTCTGCACCAGATCTGAATGTACGGAAGTGTCAGGAGTATTGTTGCTCTTGCGCCTGAGCTGACTCTGTGGTATAGTCCCTGGGGTTGCAGTGTTTTCCCCGTCATCTTCATTCCAACGAGGTGAGAGCTGCAAGCAACTTGTGTCCTCACCGGCGGAGGTGTCAGAGTCATTCTGACTGGAGGAGTCTGGAACAAGGCGCCTCGCTGCTTCCTCCGCTTGGATGTAGGGATCGTATGCGTTCAATTCCATATGTGGTCCACAATCAAGCTCCTGGATTCTCTGCCTAGACTGAAAGATTTTGATCACTGTAGCTGGAATCCATTGAACTTGAAATGATGGCTCAACCCATCTTCCATCTACCTCATAGGCACAATCTTCTCCTGCCCAAGCAAGGTAGCTCTGTCTGTCAAATTCCGCCACAAAGTCTGTGACCGGTTTGACTGTGGTCACCAGAACGATTTGCATGAGGGTAGAAAGACCTTCTGGACGATATTTGACAAGATATGGAATCTGCCGGGGTTGCCCTTGCCTAGCAACAATCAGAAGTGGAGAATCAGGTACCAGCCTCACTCTTCCTAGGAATCCCCGAATTGGTCCACGTAAGCTTGGCGAAAGTAGAGGTTCTAGCCACTGTCTGAACTTACGTTCATCTATGATCGAATCCCAATCGCACCAAGCCAGTGTATCCCTTATGACAAAGCCATCTCCAGACACAACTTGTACAGTAAACGATTGTCCAGGCGGCATTGCGGAATATGACCGGCGTAGCACTCGCAGTATGGTGTCAAGATCTGCTGACAGATCTCTGAAAGACAGATCAATATTAGCCTGCGTCAGACTTGCTCCATCTCCTGCATCTAGGGGCTCAGATGAACACTCTTGACAGGCATCTACAGTTCTCCTGGGATTACGTGACTCTTCTCTCCGCAATTCTACATCTAAACGGAGGCCATCTACATGTATCTGTAGAATTTCATCATCAGCCTGTACACCTCCTAACGAAAACGTGCAGGTCATCGTTCGGCATTCTTCTTCAATGCGCAGCCAATTGACCACATTCTGCTTTGTTACTGGACTTGCAAAGAATCCAGCCAGAAGGGCGTGTTTGTTTGGATCGACATTTGACCAAACAACGCAGACCAAAACCGCGAAATGCCCTGCCACCGGTGTGAAAAGAAGCAAGTGCAAATCATCAAGTCCGTGTTGTTGGTGCGGAGTGGGTTGAGGTTCAACCCACCAGAGCTTAGCAATCTCTGCTTGTGGAAAAATTCCTGCAACTTGAAGTCGAACCCATGGCACAAGCTGCTCTTGGTGCCACGTATTTTCCCACGTGAGGCCAACTGTTTGTGGTTGGCATCCATCCGAAGGGACATGCACATGGGGAAAGGAACTTCTATATCTACGCTGAAGTAAATATTGCACTTCAGCTCGAAAATTCGCGTGGGCATTGCAGCTTGTGATTGCTGTGACTCTTCTTGTCGAGAGAGTATTCTGCTTTCATTGGAGTCCCTCCCATGGCGAATGAATCTCAAGAACAAACGTGTCTCGAAAATACCATTAAATTGTTCAAGGAAGAGATTATGTATCGCTTGATCGAGTTGAAAGAGACTGTACTCTTCCGGGTGACTGGTCATGCTGTTTTGTAGCAATGCCGTACCTAGTGCAGCCGCTTTTCGCTTCCGCGCTACATCAGCACAGGAAGTAGCTCGGCTCAGCCTACAGTAGGTGCCCAATCAAACGTCACAAAATCGACTCCATTCCAACAAGTCAGTTGACAGTGTTGATTGCGAATGGATCAAACTCCGTGTTCGAAAAGATGTCCTGAACTCTGGCGTCCCGATCAACCCAGACCCCACATCTCACTGTGACGTGAGCCAGAAAGTCAACCAGGAGAGGCCTAGCATGGATCAGATCATCTTCTCTAAGAATGATGAGCAACTCAGGGCATTCCTGATCACTCAGACGCGGCATGTGGGCTATGAACACAGTGATGAAACTGCGTTCTCCACTTGGCAACCAAGCAGCCAAAAGCGCATTCTGCCAATCAAGAACTTGATAGAACCGAATTCGCCTTGGTGTCTTATTGATTGTCTGCCTATTTGACGCGAAGTATGTATCCGACGGCAAAGGATCAACCTCCGGCAGTCGGACTGCAGACTCAGTCAAAAATGCTTTCAAAAGATCACCAGCCTCGGCTTCACGCCCTACAACAATTGCTCCGTGTACAGCAGCAAGATCTGCTCGAAATCCGTGATCTACTATCCGGCTCTCTGGCAGTAATGAGACTGGGTCACCAGCATCAGGACGTTCCATGAATGTAACTTCATCATTATCAGTCTCAAAATTGGCTGTGCTGCTGTCTTGTCTTGTCGGTTGTATGAATGAAGACATGGCCCTAGTCTCGGCATGGATCTTGGCATTGACTCCAGCAAAGTCCAGGCAAAGGAAGATCAAGACTATGGCCTTGACCTGTCTTCTACTCACTCTATGCAAAACATTCGATCTAGGTCTGATCGGCTTTCTACCATGTGATAGCCTATCAATTTGACCGCGACACAAGAATTTCCAACGTGCATGAAAACCAGACCCGAGTAAAACGATCAATTCAAGGCTACAGAACAGTACTGCTTGTGCGACAACTTCATCCGCGAAATCATCGTCGTGGCACTGTCCAAGTCTTGAATCGTTTACTTCAGACTGCATATCCAAAAGATCCGCCATTGGAAACACAAGTCCGGCTGGGCATTGGAAAAAATCAATGCATCGAAGGGCTATAGGATGTCCCTCAACACCTACTACGAGGCAGGCGTCAAGTGTTGTCATTCCTATAATGTGTGCTTTGATCTGCATTCTAAGAAAAGGACGGCTGAGAGAATCTCCGCACCAACAATTATATCTATTCGTCCCATAGCACGCCTTCAAATTTGGCGCTAATGGACCATTCTGGCAAAATTCAGCAAAACGACAGCATCCCCATCCGTCGTAGCTGAAGATCACTTGATCTCTGTTGAATCTCCTTCGGGTTTCTCTTTTTCTCGTTCCTTTTTCTCTGCAGCTTGCTTTAGATGAGCCTGTTTGACTCCCTTTGAAGGTGATGCAGAGTGCGCAGCTTTGCCCTGCCGAGGAATCGCCTTCCGAAATGCTCTCAGAGCAACTGCTGGCCATGCTGCGGCTGCAGCCACTATCAGCTCTTCCTCTGGATCTTCCTGCATTTCGTCATCCTCGATGAACTCTGTTTCCTCGATCTTGCCAAGCATCATCTGCATCTCTTCGATTGTGGGGATTGGTTCCCCCTCTTCTTCTACACTGAGGTCCGTCCTCAATGCAGAAACCATATGTTTCACTTGTGTCCTCAGCAAACTCAGATTCTCTGTTGCCTCGACAAGCGCGGCTTTGGCCTTCATTCTGTCCTGTTGGTATGCTGCCCATCGCTCTTGCATGCTGTTCTTCGCTTTCAAGACAAAGGCATTCCATTCCTTGTCGGCTTTGTGAACTTCCTGTTTGCAGAGCTCGACCTGTTTCTGCGCCTTTCCAAGTTTGGAAAGGTGCCCACGTGTCAGGCCAGGACTTGAGTCTCCTCTCTGCTCCAGGGACTGGATCTCCTTTGCTAGATTCGAAGTTCCATAATAGCTTCTGATAGCCGCCAGGTGTTGCTGAATATCCACTGTAGCGGGAGTGCTTCCTACCCCACCTGGAGGAGCAGGCGGTGGTGGTAGTCTCGGCGAGGGTGGTAATGCTGGCGTGGTCTGTGATCTCCCCTTGCTCTTGGCTTCCTTCCTGGGAGGAGGCGTAAATGGGTCTTGCTCTTTCCGCTTCTGAGATTTCGACCGATCTCGCTTCCAGTCTACTGCTTTATAGTGCTCTCCGCAGTAGAGACAATAGAGAGCTTTGGGGGCATTCTTCTGACCACACTCACAAATCCACCTGAGAGGCATTGTGGATATCTGGCCTGGCAATGAACTGCCGTGATGCGTAGCAATGCGCGCTATTGCGCCACGGAGGCGATGTCTTGTCACCTTGTTGCCTTGTTTCCAAGTTCTCAAGGTGGTTCTTGCAGCTTTTCTTCTCCTCCTTAAGTTCCGGTGCCAAACTGGTTCTTTGAACCTTGTAGTGGCCAGTCTGGAGTTGAAGGATGAAGATCAGGAGCACGTAAAAGGCCAGCAAAAGACGAACCGCGAAAACCATGCAACCCGGCTTCGCGGCCTAAGGCTACCGGCTAATACTGACCGGGGTGTGAGGAGACAATTCCCACCCCGAACCAGAGCCAAACCTTGTGGGATCCGGGTCTCCTGAGCCTAAAACCGGTTCGACCAGAGTCAACCAGCTCCACTCCGGCCCCGTGTTCACAAAAGCAAAGAACCCCGAGTTCGCGGAAGCAAGGAACCCCAGGCTAACAAAAGCCAATCCATCAACACAAGCCAACAAATTAGGGTTGATGTATGATGTATGTATAGTATATGACAGTCTTACTTAGAGTGCTCCATAACACGTAATCCCACCAACATTGCCTTTCAAGCAGCGAAGACATTTCGTGGTCAACATAGTTGGTTCATGCGCTTGACCGGGGATTCTTTTACCGTGCACTGTGGCGCGCGAAACTGTTTCGGTCCGGTTGTTTGCTTATGATGCACGAAGTGAAAGCTTGTGAACTGACGATCTGCAATCTTCGTCTGACTTGTGAACACGGGTTCACAAAAGAAACCACTCCGGGCGGGCTGCTAGGGATGACCCAGGCGGGCTACTCAGGGATTGCGCCGGGGATTGAAAACGGGGAAAGCATGGGCGGGAAGGAAAGGCAAGATAACTATATAATTATAGGCCAGGGGAGAGAAAAGAGTCACTAGTGAAACTCTTGATTTCGTTTGAAAACGCAGAAAAACCTCAGTGCGCAGGGTCTTGTCGGTAATGATTAACACGTTGTCGAAGTCCAATCAATCTTCTCTACATTCTAAAGCAGTGGAGGTTCACAGCACCTTTTGATCTCCAATCCAGTCATCAAATCCACTAAGAAAACATGTTGCCCATGCATTCTCCCTCCAAGTTCGAAACAAAACTCATGAAACGAACCCAGAACAAGATGAACTGCGCGACGGTCAAGGCTCCGAACACATCGCCACGCCCGTGACGCCCTGTCGCTCCAAGCCACAGCTCCAAGGCTCCCGAAGGCGCCGAAAACCGTGCAACCTGGCGCTCAGATCCACGCGGACTTGAGCCCCTCATCGGACCTGGGCCGGCTCTGCTCCTGCTCTTCTCCAACAGCCTGATGACGGAGCTCCTCACACCAAACTCGAATGAACCGGGCGATGCTTCCCAGCTTGTCTCCGTACAGAGAAGAAGTCCCTGCTGTTTTGTTACAGGGATTTGGATGGAGGGCTCGAGGAAAACCAGCTTTTAGGCAGGTAGCCCCGGAAGCCCCAGAACGCAAGAGAGGTTCGCAACAAGTTGGCGTGTTAATGAACGTATGCCGCATGCCTCAAAGCGATCGCGCGACCTGATGGTGCACCTGCGACATCTCTTTGCTGATTGCCAAGTGGTTGTTTTCAGTTTCAAGGCTGATACCTACGACTTGACAGACGAGAATGGCAAGGCAACCAGGAGATTGCATGGAAAAGTGGCCGTTTTCAGCTTCAATGCTGATACCGAGGATAGCCCGAGGATAAGCCCCCAGCTAGGCCCTGGAGGAACGAACACCTGGGTGGGCTGGAAGAAGGATATGTAGTATGTAGAATTTGGTTTGAAACCTTGCCCAGTCGCAAAGCGTTTCTTAATTGATTTTCATGTCTGCTCCTTACGAGTTTTTGGCGTGGTTTTGTTTTTGCAGTGCTCCATTCTGGAGGAGTAGGCTGCAAGGCCCGAAGTAGCCCGATTCGCCGATTGGCGCTGATCTCTTGGGGGCCATGATTTAATTCGTAATTAAATGCATTGCGCGTCACAGGCTTATGCCGTCGGCAATCGCCAAAAAAACAACATGGAGCCCACGAACCCGAACGCAAACGCGTTCGAAAAGTGCTTGCGCGCGTCATGTTTTTTCTGGTCCAGCTCGCTAACGTCGAGGTTCGTCAGCCACATGAGCAAGCAAACAAGATCGAAAATAAAGGGCCAATCGTTGCGTGACTCTTGCGGACCGCTCTTGTGGCCACACTTCGACCTTCACCCCCGCTCTCCCCAATTTGCAGCTTCTGCTCCGCCGGGAATCTTTCATACCACGGCGGGGTGTCACTGTCGGCCAAAAGCAAATGTCCACATGACACTCTTGTAGGAAACTTTTGTGGGTCACTCACTCTTGTGGGACACTCTTACAGGACACTCTTGTGGGACACTCTTGCGGGACACTCTTGTAGGACAGGGGCACTCTTGTAGGACACTCTTGCGGGACGCTCTTCTGGGACACTCTTGTGGGACACTCTTGTGGGGCACTCTTACGGGGCACTCT
>JAOBYK010667110.1:0-10453 GCA_025434845.1 Phenganax subtilis | reverse complement strand
GCGGGATGCAACAATGCATCTAGCGTTATCGATGCTGCGCTGTCGGCGGCGGCGGTGTTGTCAAATACCGGCTCGGTCTTGCCCGTAAAACTTTCAGCCCCGCCCGCAAGCGCGCCAAACCCGCCCAAAGGCGGCGTTAACTGATTGACCAGCGCATCGGGCAGCGAAAGCACTTCTGGATCCAAAGTTTCCAATAACGCCGCAAGGGCGCGGCGCTGTTCACTGTCAGTGACCGGCATGCCATGCAACAATGCCAACTCCATGCCAACGAAGAACCTTCCAGACTGCACATGGAGCATTTTGGAACAAGAAGTGGTCAAGGTTGGCATTTTTGTAATGCCTTTTCGAGGGCGTTTCTCTGGATTTTGGGTCAAATCGATCACACACGAATTGGAAAACTTCTTCAAATAATACCGCACCCAACTTTTTTGAGTTTTTGTCAAACTCAGTTGGATATCTGCTTTGCTCATCGGACAGCTGTCGAGCAAAAAGTCGTCAAGAACCAAATTCAGGCGTCCAAGCAAGTCACACGAATCGCTGACGAACCGGCTGAGGCCACTGAATTTCCTCAAAGATGCCATCACACAGTGTGAAGAAAGCCAACTGATTGCTAACTAAATCTGTGCACATTGGCTGTGAAAAACAATTGTTGACATGGCTCTGGTCCCACATGCAGGATCTGTGCACTGCCAAAGCATACTGTCTTTTGCGCTGGACAGGAAACCCACAATCAGTCGGGTCCAACTGCACCGATTCCACGATGTAGTCACGGCCTGGCTGAACAGGATGGTCTTGCCAAAAGAAAGCAGGATGATTTATGCTTTGCAACCGTGCCAAATATTACCGATGTCCGAAGTCACAGTCACAGAACCCCACCTAAGATTCGCTCCAACTCGCCAATAGGAAAAGAAGGAACATTTTCATGTAGAAATGCCAACGGTTGGGCTTGAAGCACTTGTTTCATCCTTGGAATTGGGCCGAACAGTCTGTTCATAGCAGAAGAATAACACTTGTAACGTGCTCATGCACACATACAAGGAAATGATTCAGTGTGAGAATGCTACGAGGCTCAATGTAATGAAAGCTGGAGCAGCCTCACCAGACTGACCGCAATGTTTACCAAAGTTGCTATAGTCCGGACATGGGGATCCAGCTGCCAAGATGTTTAGCACCTTGCACTGGCCCTGCTGTCGATCATTTGGGTTGAAAACTCTTCTACACTGACAGTTGTGACGCAAGCAATGATTGAACTGCTTCAACTCCAATTCGGGTACGCAGATGATGTCCTCCAATTCCCCAAAGTTCATCCTGCCGCAATCACGATTCGGGATTCATGCAGTTGTTTTTCAGGGTCAAATGGGTGTTGGTGGCTAAACTAGTTTAGCCACCACATGGTGGCTTAACTTTATGGTGGCTTAACTTTTTTTGGTGGCTCAATGGTGGCTTAACTGATTCCCTTTTAAATTAGTCTATGGTGGCTCAATGGTGGCTAAACTTAAAGTTAAGCCACCCGTAAGCCACCAGTTAAGCCACCAATGGTGGCTAAACTAGTTTAGCCACCAAACCCCTTATGTGTACCTTTTGTTTTTTTATTTGACTTTGACCACTCTGGTCCTGCGTTGGAACACAAATGTCTTCGTTGAATACTTCTTGGCGTTGACCAACTTCTTCAGCTTCTTCATGGCAAGTGGGGTATTCTCTGGGTCACCCGGTACACCAACCAAGACCATGTCCCTGTCCACAATCTCCCCAATCTTGCAAATGAGCCGACCTTTTGAAGTGAACAATTGGTCAGCTGTTCCCTTCTGTAAGGAAGTTAGAGCATGTTGGACATCAGTGCTGGAAACACTGACTTCGAATTTGATCCCTTCCGCAATTCGATCTCTAACAGCATCAGGGAGAAGATTGAGAATGTCTCCAAAAACGCAACCATCGTCAGAATTTGCTAGCAATAGTTTCTGGCAATGTGAGTTCATGTCGCCAGATGCCCGTTTCACTCCCATTCTGAACCCCATCTCACCACAGATTGCAGCAATGGATTCCACCACTAGCTCCGCTGTGCCATAGCCAGCAAACTCAGAGTGGATGCGCACGTCCTTGAATGTCATTCTTTGATAAGTATTTATATTTGCAAACCAAAAGTGACCCCCCCTACCTATCAACTACGTCGCTGAAAACGGAATTGGTATGAATGCCAAAACTCTTTCCACGCCGTGGTTTGCCCAATGCCAAGACCATGAAATACCAACTGCCGCATGAACTGGAATTTATCTAGAATCTTTTCTGGTATTTCACTCAAGTCATTGATCTGGAGCATCTCCGACTTCACCTCCTTTCTAGTAAGCCTTGGAACTGGATTGGTGGCATCGCTCTGCCTCCTTGGTGAACGCGACCTTGTCTTCTTGGCACCTTGAGCAGGATTGCTCAGCTCGTTATCGTCACTAACAGCCAAGCACGGAAGCCGAAATCGGACTGACATGGCGAACGCTTCAACTTCAGAGACAGGCCCTGAACGGTGGTTTGAGTCAACCCACTGCAGCTCACACTCACACCTCAAAAAGAGCAAAAGTTGAAAAGCTTGCGTCACGTTACATGAGGCTGAGAATGAACCAGAAAAGAAGAACAGGAGTTGACAGGTGCTTTGCTCTGCGCATCACACGTCACAGTCACATGATTGCTTAATCTGAGCGCTTCAGGCTGACAGTGACAGGGTGCCATAATTTTTCTTTGAGCGCTCCGGTACTTAGTCCTACTCTGTAGGGCGAAGTATGGCTTCTTTGAACGCATCAAAGTACACTAGCAAAATGAGGTCGCTGACAGTTCTCCGTCGCGTCCACAGGTCGTACTGTCCCCAGCCTTGGCAGTGAATGTGCAGTCAGCAGTCAATGTCAAGGTGGAAATCTGTCAAGGTGGAAGAGTAAAGAGTGTTGGTTCTGGTGGTTGAGGAAGGATTTGGAAGGATGAAAGGCTGAAAGGTTTTGCAATTCATGTGGTCATCCGATGATCCGAGGAATCAGGCCACTCAGGCCACGACATTTGAGATTGTCGTGCATCATTTGATCCAGGGCCTGAAGGTTGAAGTTGCAACCGAATTGAAATTGAAAGCAGGTAAGGGTTTTAGTTTGCTGGCATTCTTGTCAGGACAACGCCAATATAATACATTTACGACCGTGCACTGTACGCAGTACAGTTGACTGACTGACTGCAAACAATACATAATACAAACAAAAAATGTCCCGGCCCGGCTCCCTGCTCCCTCCCTCCCTGCCTTCTCAACTTGATTTTGGGGACTCTTCTCACAATGGCTTGGGTCAGTCAAGACCACCGCCAGCCTTTGCAAGATGCTCTGAACACACTCTACTCGTTCTTTGGTTTCGCTTCTATGATAAGAGCGACCAATGTCTGCAGCTTCCTCCAATGCCCGTTGTCCTCAGCACATGAGTATAGAAAAGTGGAGAGGCATGAACACTGCACTCTTTGACAATCTCAAAACTGGCAAGACATAATCAAGCTTAAGGGCCCAATGAATGACTACATGCACCAACGCCAGTGGTTAAAACCTAAACTACACAAAGAGTCAAAAGAGCAGCCCAAAACAAACAAAGCCTCTGTTGGCGTGCAACAAACCCAGCAGTCGGACACGCTCTGCGTCTACAGCATCAGGCTGGGGAGGGGCCGGCTCAGGTGGTGGTAGCTCTGGAACACTGGGCTGAGCCGCTGGAAGGTCCTCATCATCCTCTTCATGAGTCACAGCTGCTGTAGATGAGGATGACGCCGATGTGCGCAATGGCGCAATGTTTCTACAAAGATCTGCCATGGCAGCCAATTCTGGGTTGCTATCATTTTTCCTCGCTTTGAGTTGAACCTGTACAAAAAGGCAATCTTAGTCTGAGTCTGAGTCTTGTTTTTTTTTTGACACTAGCCTTTATCTACTACCGTACTAAACTGACTACGACTACCGGTGACTACCGTTGGCAAAGTTAACTAAGTTAACTAGGATCAGATCAATGATCAAAGATGATCAAAGCAGGAACAACACGTTCTTGCAATACAACCAGCCACCCTGGCTTCTTGTTGGCGGCGCCATCCTGCGTTGCCTGACCTCCAGATCCAGATGCTGTCTCTGGCATTGCTGCCACGGCAGCTGGAGCAGCAGCATCAGCATCGGCATCAGCAGCTGCTGTTGCTGTTCTTCTTCGCTTTGCACTGTCCTGAGGCTGCGAAAGATCAAGGTTCGTGCGAGGTTCAGCTGCCTCATCCTCACCTCAAAGGGCGAGCCAGGGCCAGGGCCAGGGTTGATTTTTTGATACTTCATTAATCAATAATCAATTGGGATGGGTCAGGTCAGGTGCCAGTGCCAGGACATGCCAACTAAGCCATCTGGGCAAATGAACTGTACGGAAGGATGACCGGATGACCGGATGACCTGCCGCGCCTGCAAAGTGGTCTCGTAATGCTTTGTAAACATCTGCCTTCTGTCCAGGCGCAACATATTGTTGCTCTATGTCAAAGCCTGGCTTCGCTGCAAAACAAGCCAACAGAACCTCATAGTAGGCCTTTGATTGGGAGTGCCTAAAGCCGTACTTGTCATCATATGCACCCAATGCGTCCAAATGCTTCTGCAGCAATAAAAAGTATTCAAGTGGAGCCCCATTGTTGAAAGCCCGTTCTTCAATAGAAGCTGCATTTGCTCCTTCTACAGCAGACCATCCACAATCCTGCAGATGCTTGCGAAGGAAGAATCGTGACTCGCAGTTCGTTTGCAAGGTCGGCTGGCGCAGGACAGTGTGAAGAGTGACAAATTGTTGAGCTATAAGTCCGTTCTGAGCAAGCGTCCCCATTCTCTCCATCCAAGCAATTGCTGCCGTTCTGCGCTTACTAACAGCTTCAGACGATTGCACAGTTTGTCCGAGCATGATGGCTTCGCTGGCTACGTTCCGAACATCTTGCCTTGCATGTTCAAGAACACGCATAGCGACTGTGACTGCAACATCTCAAAACTAAACAAATTCCCTTCAAACAGGCGGCCACAGGCGAACACTCATTTTCCACATCACCCACCGACTAGAATACACGTTTGAACAAGAATGCAACGATTGACCATTGATAGTATCATAGTAAATTTTGTCCTTTCCTTCAATAATTTAGCAGGTCTCTAGTATCTAGTCCCTAGCAGCCAAAAAAGGGAAACAAAAAAGCATGTTATGTCCCTGGTCCAAGGCCATAGTCAGTCATATGTGCCTTTTGAGACTTTTGAGCAGCAGCAGTAGCAGGATCATTTTACAAGAACATAGTATAACAACAAGGTGGCACTGCACTGGCACTGGCACTAGCAAAGCTGCAGCCTAGAGACACCAAGCCATCTGACAAACACCCCTGCTCGCCGCCAGGGCCAGAGCCACCATTTGCGACCGCGTTTACGTCGACGTCGTCCTCCAAATCTGAGAGCAACTGCTGGAAGGAGGGTTCAGCAAACGCTGGTGTACTGGTGACCTCGGTTACTTCAAGCTGATCCTCACACGACTTGACCTCCGACCAATGTTTGTAGGCTGGGGGCTGGGGTCACGACACGACGTAAGAAAAAACAAGTAACAAGAGTAACAAGAGATAGTGTTTGATGATAAAGACTTCTTTGGCCATGGCCATGGCACTGTATATTCGTAAAGGTTGTGCAAATCACACGTCTTGCAGAACAGGTCGGCTATGTTGAGCGCTGTAACTGATTGCCTCTGGACTTCAAAAGCATCTGGCGGGCTATCTTGGGCTCCATCGGTCAGTGGTATGGCTGGGCCGCTGAACAGCTCAATGGCAACACAATTTTTCCAAGCCTTAGTAACTTAGTAGGTGGGTCAGGCCTAGGGCCTAGGATTCCAACATTGAAAGTAGGGGTTACAACTACAGGCCGCTACAACACAGGTTGGAACATAGGGGCATAGGCATAGGCATAAGCAAGCATTTGCTCAGCGCAGATCAAGTCACATCAAAGCTCATGTGACACGCCCGCTGCAGGTACATGTTGGAGCTTGGGGATGTGTGCAGCACCCTGAACACGCTCCATTCTCCTTGTCGCATACAACCCTTGAGAGCATACACGCTACCACGCTTGAAGGCGGCCTTGACATGCTCTCTTTGCATTGGCAATTCCTCGTTCAACCCTTCTCCGTCTCCGCCTCCACCTCCAGAAGCCCCAGCTGCACACACTTGCGCCAAGGATTCAGCAAAGCGAGCCTTGTCTGCCTTCTCAAATTCCATCGGATCATGGTTTGCATTCGCCGAAGATTGCAAAAAGGCATCCATCAATTCTGTTTTGCATCCCCAGCTTCCATCATGCAACTCTCCAATAGCTGCCAGAAACTCAGGCAAATCTCGAACAAACTCCGGGTTGACCAAGTCTTGGTTTTGTTTCCTGCGCATAGCTGCACTGAGGCTTCCCGGTAGCTGAAAATTGCGACAGTCGAGTTGTCTCTTTAAAATGGAGTGTCTTCCTTCCAGCCGCTGCATGCTCAAAAGGGCAGTGCTGTAAGCAAAAAGCTCATCGAACATCACATTGTGCATTGGACCTCCTCTTGACCACAGTGCAAAGTGCTCCCTGAATGGGCCGGCAGGATTGAGAAAGCGGAAAGTAATGAGTCCAAGCGCTGCTTTGTTGCTTGTTTTGTCGTGCTTGACAATCAGCAACTTTGCCGCTTGACGGCATAACCTTTCGCAGTCCTCAGCCTAAGGCAACAAAGCGCAGGCACAAACGTCACCCAATCATAATCAATGGACATGATGATGGTGATGATGATGTATGTGTTTCTATCGGTCCGGTCGAAAAGTTGCACTTCGTGAAAGTGGAGTGGAGCATGGTGTTTCGGCAGAAAACAAAGGGTGGGTCGAATTGTTGAATGGCATGGACATGTAAAGAACAAGGTCATGGCGCCCGGCAGCAAAGCAACAGTAGCTTCTGTGGAATGAAACTATTTTCTACTTGGTTAGGATAGCCAAGAAACTTCAGTTGGAGTGTCGAATCTCTCAACATATGGGCGCATGACCATGAGCAAAGACCAAGGAAGGTCATTCCAATAGCTGAAATGTTGCCCAGCTCTGAATGCGATTCTTCCGATGGAGCCTTGGAAATCGTTCATCAGTTTTCGAGCTTGTTCTGGATCTGCGGTTCGCAAAGCAGCCACGGATTCAGTAAGATGGGCAGGAAAGGCATTCGTAATGTTTCTCAACTCGCAAATCGCAGCATCTGCCAGCCCTGACGCAAGCAAGACCCCTGTGCGCCCTATCATTGGGCAAGGTTTTGACGGTTTTGAGCCGCCAACTGGACTATCTTGGCTCCTTCCCAATTCAGTTTTCTTCTTTTCCTTACATCTGCATGGGCAGGAATGAAGTTGGAAAGCAAAGCCCTTCCCCCACTGAGCCAACTGTTGGCACAGCCCAGCCATTGTCCAAAATAGGGTGGCATGCCGTTGATCTGATTGCATGCAGCGGAGCATTTCCCATTCCGCCTTGCTCAGGGAATGCTCAGAGTCAGCTTTCGAAGAGTTCTCGCCCTGCAATAAATCATCTAGCTTGAGAAACTCTAGCGCAGCTCTCCTTGGGACTATCCATTCCAAGGTGTCATAAAGGTAGTGCCACCTGTGCTCTGTGTAGGATGGACATATGTGTTTGAAGTTGGCCGCAAACATGTCCTTGTGTTGTTCCGCCACTGAAGGATTCTGACGGATACAAACATCCCTGAAGCGACTCAACCGGTGATAAGAGCCAAATGCCTTGGCAAAAGCCGTCACTGTTTGCTTGAACCACTGCCATTCGGAGAACGATGCTGGAATCTCTGACATTACCTGTGCGGCGCAAGGTGCAAAGGTTTCAGTTTCAGCCAAGTAGTAAGAACAGTGACAGCGACAGCACTCGTCTATGTTTGCTTGCCACAAAATAAATGAAGGTTGTCGGCGGTTGTCGTCGTCGTCTTGAGTCTGTCGTGAGTCTTGAGTCCGTCCGAAGTGTGACAGTTATAACTATAACATAATTGTATATTGTCGACATTGTCAAGTCAAGTCAAACTTAATAATATAATATGTAGTTTGAATTGACTTGACTTGAAGCTTGAAACTTGAAACTTGAAACTTATCTTCTAGAATCAAATCAAATCTAGAATCTGCCTGAATCTAAATCTAATCTAGAATCTAGAATCTAGAATTCTAGAATCTGGATTGAAATGATTTCAATGAAATCAATCTAGAACCTGGAGAGAGAGTTCGCACAGTTCACGTTCACATCAGTAGTAGTTAGTTAGTTCTTCAACAATTCCAATACCCCAGACTCTGACTAGCCCCAGACATCTGACATCTGCAACATAGTCGAGTTACGTGATGTAGTCCGTGGTCCACATCGGAGATAGGAAGTGCCAACGGAAAAAGTCTGCCAGGCACAAAATTGTCATCCTCCGATGGGGAAATGGACGGCATGTTCCACACACCAGCTTCTGCGCCGAAGTCACTCAAAAATGAATAAGTCCGACGGACAGCCACTGTCAAATCACTGGCTTCCATCCCCAACGCTTGCAAGAGGTTCTGTGCTTTGTGTACACTTGATGCTGCCCGAGCCCCAATCACGGACAGTGGAAGAAGGCGCTTGGCAATGGAAAATCTCCCTTCATCAATCTGTTCGCGTACTGACTTGTTGGAGTGGAATGACTGGGCACCCCCCATTCTGCAGTAGTCAGTCTCAACAACCAGATAATCCCTGCCACCCTGCGGGCTGGCATCAGCCCGCAAATGCAAGAACCAGTTGAGTTTGCAATCAAACAAGCGCCGCCTCGCAAAGACACAGCTTGCCATATCCAACTCAGTTCTGCTCCGACAAACAACCGCCGGTGACGGGACAGGAAGCTCTTGATGCATGAAGTGGTTGAACAAGTCTGGGCGCAAAGTCATTTCAAGCGACCTGGGCCCCGGGCAATTGGGAATTGGGACTGTAACCACTGCTACTGCTACACACTGCTACTGTCCGAATCGAAGCCCAAAGCGCGTCAAGTAACTGAGGGGAACCAGAACCAGCTTCCTTGAAAAACACAGTTTGGGCCCCATTCTCTATGACATGACATGAGGAGGGTTTTCCTCTACTGTAACAGAGTATTGAGTATATAAAAGAGAATCATGAATCATAATTAATATTAATAATCATCATCATAATAATAATGGCACGGGGAAATGTGATGTATATGGCTGGAACCGAATTGAGGTGAGCAGAGGAAACCGACAACTCAGCCTGCCGCCTGCCCCACTGCTGCTGCCCCACTCCCACCCTGAGTCCCTGAGTCACCTGAGGTTGAGACAAGCGACTCAAACAAGGTGGCCTTCATATCATCTGAGGAACGCCTGTCAGTCACTCAGGCTCAGGTCGCAGGCGCGATGGTTTTAGTCTGAGACTGAGAATCACTAACACTGAAGTGAAGTGCTTAACTTCAGCGCCGCTTTGTTAGTCCATCCAAGTTCGAAGTCAATTTGCAGGCAAGGCGCAACCGATCTGCCAGTAGAACACAGCGAAGAATGTAGGTTGGGGAGTATTGGAGTCCACCAGGACGCCGCTTCAGATCAATGGCATTAGAACTGGAACTTGCTGTCAAAAAACGGCTCTGTTGAACTTCAGTGAAGGTGCAAAGTTTGGAGATCTTGGCGCAACGGTCCTGCACCAAGGCCACATTGCCATCTCTCGCGCCCTCAAGAACTTGATTTAAAAGCGCGTCAAGGACCGATGGTTCCCTAGCTCTCGTGGAGGCAACTACCACGGTAGAAGTAGAAGCTGCAGCAGGGCGGCCGATGATGTCCTCCAAGTTGCGGCCAGATGAAATGTGCCTCAATTAATTCAGTGAAAAGTGGCCATGCCAGGCCGCCGCCGGCCAGGCGAACAAACAGGCGAACTAACCACTAGTCACATGGTCCGACGGTGTCAAAAAGAACATGACGCGACTACGCGACGAGTCAACTGTTATATCAGACGAGGTACCGCACGTGGCGACACGTTGCATCAATTGTTTCCCCAGGGATTGGAAACAATTTCAGCAGGTTTGAAAATTGTAAATACTCACCAGCCTTCACTCCAGTCACACAAGTCTCTAAGCACAAGACTTGTGGCTCTGTATCCAGCAACAGCCTAGCATCAGGTGGGCTAACGCTGGAAAGATGACGGAGGGAGAAATTCTCCCGGCCAGGCTTTCGCGTAGTTGGAATCGGTGTAGCAAGGCGGCCCCGAAATTTGAATGAGTCGGCGTTGAGATGCTCACCCCCAGGCTGCCCATCAGGCAAGTAGAAGATGTAAACCTCGTCCTCAGCTCACTGGCTCAGTGATAAGAATTCACAGATGATGAATAATGATGATGGGATGGGATGGGATGGGATGATGAATGATGGATGATGGATGATGGATGATGGATGATGGATGATGGATGATGGATGATGATGAT
>JAOBYK010666888.1:0-10453 GCA_025434845.1 Phenganax subtilis | reverse complement strand
CGAAAGAAACCTATTCAACCGATCCAATATTTTTTTCGTTTTGGAGGAACGTATTCTTATCAACAGTCCAATGCTGCGACAGAAAATTGCCACTAAAACAGCCCCTCCGCTAAATTTTTTAGCAGTGCCCCCCTAGAAATTGACGATCAGCTACGAGCTTGATGTGATATCATTGTTTTAGATGGGGACCTTCACCAGTGAATTTAATGACACCCCCCATTGTAATGTAAGCTAAGCATATGACCCTTGTGCAAGTTAAACATGACCATAGTTATAACTTAGCATGCAAAAAAGAACCTAAGTTCTTTGAATGTTGCATGGTAATTAAATAACTAATGTAAGGTTTTGTGGAACACCTGGTAACTTTATAAAACTTTCTGGCTAATTATAAAACATTTTAGTGAATTTCCTCAAACTCTGCGCAAAGAAGGGTATTCTTACCTAAAACAAAGTATCGCATAAATTTCTTAGATTATTAAATATGGCATATGTGTGATAAAAAAAAAACTCAGTCCCAAGGAATTCTGAGAAATCAAGCAATAGGCATTAACTGAAGTGAAAAATCGGTATAGAAACAAAAAACTAAAAAATGTCAAAATTTCCAAGTAAGTTGCTGCTATAGTAACAGAAAAAATTGGCGATATATTTCTGCTTTTTTAAATTTTTAATACTATGTCAATGACATGGTCAAATCGACAACTTTGGCAAAGTAAAGCACATGAAGTTTTTGCCGGTGTCACATGACACAAAATGTCAACAGTGCAGGCAATTGGACTCGTACAATATTAAAATTACTGTGGCAAACATAGTTGATAACATGTTGGATTTCCAATTTTAGTTCAAAAAATGGTGTCTTCTGTCATTTTATGTCGTGCATATAAAGAAAAAAGGACAGAGATTCACATAGGGTGTTATAAATCTGTGAGCTCTAAAAGAGTATTTTTAAATTTTACAATGACAACCAGTGAAACAACCAGTGGATCAGGCCATCATAATTACCACTATAAGATGCACATGGGGAACATGTAGAAACAATTCTTGCTACGTACACTTGTGGGTCAAGAGTGAGAATTGTGATCTCGTACAACTCCATAATTTCTCAGCATCAAAAAGACCTTCTAATAAAAGACGGGACAAACAATGGCGTTCGATAATGTCCTGCCATCAAGGCAACAAATTTCCATGTTCTTAGAACAGTTATATTTGTAGCTGGCATTTTGTCGGCCAGAAAGCGCCAACATTAGGAACCCAGATTCGTGTTTACACTTTAGTATTCATTGCTCTTTATTGTAATTTTTAAAAGAAATGTTTCTTGCTGTTTACCTAAAGCAACTCAACAGAAAACATAAGCAACCAATGCAAGAATGTTTCATATCCACCAAGAAGTCCACGGAAGCGATTGCAAAAGACATGACCCACTCTTTATTGAATTGGTCAAAGCCTAGCCTGTTCGAATATATAACAACAAACTGAAGCATCCTGAACAACTTGTTTGCCTTGATCAGTGGAGTGGCATATTTAATAGTTGAATATGCCAAATAATCCAAAGAGCAGTGAACAGATAAAGTTATTCCGTGTGGGCAAAGTCAATGGATGAAGTAACAAAAATCATCAAAAATCGGTTTATTTTTAATATCTTTTCTCTAACGACATAGCCAAAGTTCGGATCTAAAGGAAGCACCTGTCCTTCAACAGCAGAGGCAATAACTATCAAAGCGAGCTTCAGGTACCCACTAATTGTAACACCATGTTCTTCGAAATATTTTTTGACTCCAGTTACATTCATTGAAGTAAATTCTGTGAGATGTAATCTCCATCCATATTTATTTATATTTATGCCTTAAAATGACTGAATACATTATTTCTAGAAATAAATTGCAAATCGCCCATAACTGACTGCCATAGTAATTTCAATATTGCAAGAGCCTGAATTTCTGCAATGTTTACATTTTGTTTCGCATAACACTCACAAAAAATACATCTGTTTATCACTACCAAAGTCATGGATTTAATGATCTTCCATACTTTACCAAAGAAATAGCAGGCACTGACATAATAATCTTGTGCAATATGCTGAAGCTACGGGAAGCCACTTTAACCTGAGAAATTTTCAGGATAGGGTACTTACCTTCAGGACAAAAGTATCCAGGAGGACACACGTTTGCATTATCTCCAAGGTTAGGAGTTGTTCTATCAGAGCTATGCCGACAATAATACCCGGCAGAGCAAAGTCTATAGGGAAATGTAAGCCCTGGTTCATCACAAGCAAATCGACCAAGACAGGATATGCAATTTCTAGGCTCACGCTGGTTAGTCAAGTTATTGAATGTACCAAGTGGACAAGGATATTGTGCATCGTATTCTGTTTGAATAGGACAATAATATCCAGTAGGACAGTCATACATTGTCAAGTTTGTAACAGGTACTTCAGAGCAATAATAACCAGCATCGCATTGCTTGCAAACAGATTTTGCATTTTCATTTTGGTAGAAGCCAGCAGGACACGGTTGAGGTTGATCTCTGCCAGAGCAACTGTATCCCTTAGGACAAGGTTTCCAGTCTTTTTTAGTGGCACTACCATCACAGTAGTAGCCAGGATCACAATGACTAGTAGGATTTGCCAAACCAGAGCCACCACAGTACCAACCCTCAGAGCAATCTTGACAGTCTGTAATATTCCTGCAAGAGACATTGTAGTACTTTTGATTTAAAGTTTTGCAATTGAGATATCTTGGCTTGCAAAATTGTTTATGCAAAATAAAATGTGCTTTACTTAAGGTCCTCATAGTAATGAGGACCTTGAGAAAAGAAGATTAACTTTATTAAAGAGAAATAACAATCGAAGATAGCAAATCACTAAATGAAAAATATTTTGAACAACTGACAGGAAAAACAAAAAGTTGTAGTAGTATATACGTTATACTCGATGATGGTAATTAGAAGTTAGCACTGTTCTAGTCATGTATTGAAAATATTCTATGACTGAATTAATTAATAGCAATTTAGTTCAAGGAGGGAACAAAACCACAGTGTATACTGTATTTATGAGATTAATTTTAGTTTAAACCAGGATCTGACCTCAAGTTGTGACAGCAAGGTAAAGTCTGAACTAACACCTCAATCTTAGAAAATGAAATTTAAAGTAATCCAGCTCCAATCAGCATCTACGCAGTTTAGCTTGAAGTAGGATATGCAGAACAAGTTTCAATGAAAGTATCTGTTGCACAAACATTATCAAAGAAGAAAAAGATGTAAATGAAAAGCGCAGGTCAGATAGCCTTGATGGTCTCTTTCAGTGCATGTTGTACTGCCACTGAACACATTGTTAGTGTTTTATAATGTTGCATCTTTTCGAAAGGCAAATCAATGTCAATCTAAACTAGAAGAGTTATGTACCATCTTGACCTTTCAAGGATATACCATAGTATATTCTTCTCTTATATTATCGCTTTTGCAGATAATACTGCAGTATACCTGTTTCCAGTGGTATTAAGGAAAGTTCCAATAGGGCATTGTTCTGGAGCATAACTCCCAAGAGGACAAAAGCTTCCTCTTGGGCATATATTCCCAGTTTTGTTATCCAGTGGTCGAGGATTTGTAGCTGCTGAAGTACAATACCATCCAGCTTCACATTTGTGCGTTGGTTTTGACAATTCATCAGTCTCACAGTAAGAACCAGGATCACAAGCAGTTGGGGATGATGACCCACTTGGACAATAATATCCAGCCAAGCAACGTCCTAAAAATATACAGAACTAAGATGCAAAGTCTACTGAATTTAGTAAACCATCTGCATGGTAAATTCAAGTGCTTTCCATATACATCCTTCAGTTCGAACACTCTTCCCAATAGACCAGAGAATATTAGCCTTTCTTTTTTTCTTTTCTTTAGCTTCCCCGTGACCTGTTTACTTTAGAAAAGTTGGCAAGCGTAGGTGATTTTTCAAAAAGAGCATTATTGGTAGTTGTAATTCAAGACTACAGAACATGTAGATTGGGTAAATGACAAGTGGAAAAAATTTTGCCGAAACCTTATTCAAGATCGCCTATTTTTCCAACTTTTGCTTGCATTGGTGTTAAAACAGATATAAGTATGATTTACTGAACAATCGAACTGTATATATGTCTTATGGCAACAAATCTTGTTTTATATTTGCATAAACATGAAGAAAAGGCTAGAATAGGTTGGTTAAACATTTTGCTTTAATGGTACACGAATGGTAATCACCTCCAGGAGGTTGGGGAGTTTCTGCTCCACCATCGCAATACCATCCTGCTGAGCAATTACCGGTCGGATTCTTGTTACCAGTTCCTTCGCAATACATGCCAGGTGTACACTTGATGCATGCTGATTTGTTCGTCTGACCAGTCTTTGAATTAAAAGTACCAGATGGACATGGATTTAGCTTTGGACGAGTAGTGTTTACCAGACAATAGTGACCTGAAGCATATTAAATAGAAAGATTAGATAACTACACATTTGCTAGTCATTAATGCTAAATATTCATTCATTTTTGCCAAGGGTTGGTTCAATAAAATCACTGTACATTCAATAACACCACACTAAACTTCCCTAGCATGGAGGAAACATTGTATAATGCATTTAATATATGCATCAACATGTAACAGCATAGAGGTACAATCTACAGCATTTCAAAATCATGTTTTACAAGGACAAAATTAATTTTTTCCTTGTAAAACAAAACTAAAAGCTAACAGACCGTTAAACGTAAGGCTTGATACCGCTTTTTGGCCGTATCGATAGCAATCAAGATGAAGCCTTAAAAAAAATGTATTTCACTTGAACAGGTGTACAGCCTCCACTGTCTAAAATGTAATTAATGCTGTCATGGCCTTAATTGCATTGCTGTATTGGATGAGAAAATAAATTTTCATCCAAATTGATATTAAATGCTCATTGCTCGCTACTGTTGTTTAGTATCATGCTATTTGTGTTTAATAAACAAATTATTTATTCATGCTACTGTACGTGTGTCCTAAATGGTCTAATGAATGTGAGGGATTATGGAAATTGTGCTAATGAAAGTCCATGTTCAACAATAGATTGTCCATAAATGTTATAGTTTGCCAGTTTGTTGAATCGACTTTATAAACCGTGTGGAAAAACGTCTATGTAGAGTCGATAGATTGTACCTTTATGCTATTAAATGTTCATGCATTTAAATAAGGTATACAATGCTTCCTCCGCACTTGTGAAGTTTAGTATGATGTAATTGAATGTACAGTGATTTTGTGGAACCAACGCTCAGCAGAAATGAATCAATATTTTGCATTAATGACTAGCAAAAGGTGTAGCTCTCAAACTCATTAAAAGAAAAACAAAGAACAGGCAGTGTAGCTAATCATCCTTCTTTGCAGCCATGCTGTGGCTGAATTGTGAAGGATACAGTTGGTTAACTGTAGCAATCTTAAAGCAAATCAAACGTGATTCAAGCAATGGCCAATGGCACAGTTTAGTCTAATAATGACAGCTATAAATAGGGCGATATGGCAATGATTTCATAGAGGCAGAAAAAGCAAAAGGCCTGGAGAAAATTAAAAAAAAAACACTAATGATGAAAATGGAAACTTATGAAATGTTTTTAGATTACACATACAATCTCACTCATGCGACATGAATTGCAACAGACCACTTGAACACCTACTAATATATAATGTAAGCAGCTCGTAAGAGCTGACCATTCCTTCTTTCTGCAACAGAATATGCAGTATATTGTTCTGATTGCAATTATTGTCATTTTATTGATGAAATAACTCTAATATAACTTGTCCAAGCCAAGATCATCAAGCATTTTAGAAATGAGGAACACTCCTAGGCAAAAGCCCCAAGGGAACTCACAAAAAGATGAATTAAATTTACAATTAAAAATCTTCACATAGTTTTCTAATGAACTCTAAATATTTCATATCTTTGCGTTTAACATTCTTATGAAGATTTGACTCAAAGGCAACCATTAGTTCAAGGTGATCGATGGACCTTGCATCCGGGAAGATTCACATAAAGGGTAGAGCCACTGACCGCAGTACAGTTTTTGTAAGAAAATTTAAAAGGAAACCATTTCTCCCCGTGAAACCTTCTGGGCAGCGTGTCAATATGAGTAAGAGATTTTCTGAAGAAAGGTGATTCGAGCTGGTGGTGGCATTGGAAATTTGCCATTTTGAAAGGTTCTAGCATGTCGGAAGAAAATAAACTTGAATGTATTTATAGGTAGGTTAACTGACTTACAGACAATTATTTTGTAAGATGTTTGGTAGAAAACCGCATTAAACTGATTAATAAGATTGTCTATTTGTCAAGCAGAGAAGTCTTTTAAAACTTGTTTAGTTGAGTGATAAACGTCGTACTGAGTGTGTCTGCCGGTACTAGTTGATTTCCATAGTACTAGCATCTCATAATTTGGAGACGTTTTAAGGGCTTGGTAAAGACTGTTTAGTATTGAATAAATTTGACAGAAAAAGGGCATTTGTATTGTCCAAACTTACTTTTTCCATAAAACTATTGTATCTGGTGCTCTTGATATACGTATATCTAACCACTTTTGGATATAAGTATTCACTGAAGAAACTAGTGATGCACCGATATGAAAATTCACCGATATTCCGATAACTGATATTACATGACCGATATTTTGCCGATACCGATACCGATAGTCTACCCCATTTCACAAAACTCAAAGATAGCATCATAAGAGTATACCACTAGTGTACCTGATCATTAGTACTCATTAAAGTTAATATTGTTTTAAAATAACTATCAAATTCTAGTTCTCAGATCTAACAATTTGCCAAAAAGCCATAGCACAATTTATGTCATTCCAAAATTATTTCCAATAAACATTCACATTTCAGCCTTTTGAGGGGCCTGTTAAATATCGGTAATATCAACAACAAAAATACCGATAGCGATATTTTTATTTTAGTGCTGATACGCCGATACCGATATGCCGATATGGATATCGGTGCATCACTAGAAGAAACAATGTTTTCAGTCACCCATGCTTTCCACCAGTTAGTAAGTGTGAAATGCCACAATATTTTAGATAAAACATGGTGACTGTGTAGGAGTATCTTGTTTTTGGGATGAGCTGGTTTGAATCTATGCTAGCATAAGATATGCTACAAGTGCAGTTCGTTGAGACTTTTGCAGTTCATCAGACATACTAAACTTAAAATATCTCTTTACATACTGAAAATGTCCACCAGTTTTGACTGTAGGATTAACTTGTTTGTTGATGACGAGTTTTGGTACATATTGGACAGATTTTGTTTGAACTTTTCTGATACAAAAAGAACTACATTTATCCACTTAAATAACCATGTCGGACCAGAATTTAGGAACCGCAAGGAGAAGCCAAAGTGACAATATATTTCTGCTTCAGTATGTTGTATGAAGATGTTAATACACATGTTGAACAATATGGAGTAAGGCAAATGCCTTCTAAAACAACACCACAAAGTGGTATGCATGAGGTTCAAAAATCGGCTGGAATTATCGACGTTTTAAAATCAGTATATGAAGGTACTCAAGTACTGATCGGGTCAAGTTGTAATGCACTTCAACGAAAGCATTATTCAGGTCAAGCAGTGTAATGACAAAGGAATGTTGTTTTATTCGAACAGTATTGAAAACAGTAGCCATTTTCACTGTGTGTACTAAAGCGTTGGAGATTCATGGTGTAAATCCTTTTCTTATGTTCTGTTCAATGAAGTTGTTACTAATCAGGAATGAATGCAAAGAGTTTCCTACACAAGAACTAAATAGAATGCTTTCTAGCATTATTAAATAGTACTACGTAAGCTTTTTTCAATTCTACCAGAACGCTCCCGGATTGCCGGACAATACTTATGAGTTCAATAAAACAACAATAATTAATGCTCTCCTGAAGAACAGCCTGAATGGAGTTGACATTCACCCTACAGGCGTAAATATGCTTGACCTTCAGTCTTAACCCCAGGACTTAAGGACGAAGTGTGATTTGTGAAATAGGTGTGAAATAAATGACCAGAGAAGCCTGCACACTTCTTAGCACATCCAAAACACCCAAATCCCTCCAATACTTTGCAATCTCCCAGACACAATACTGAAGCAATGGCCACAAATGGAACAATCGTCATTGATGCCCAGTGTAACTTTCTAATATCCTTAGCCAGAGAAGAGTAGTTGGTAGTTTTCTCATCCTCTTTAGCCGCCACATTATTTTCCCACGGTAGTGCAAAATGAACAAAAAATATCCATTTTTGAGTCACTCGATCCAAGAAAATAACATCTGGGCACTTATGCTCCATCTTCTGCAGTCTTTCAATGCCCCTATTCCACCAGATTTCCACGTTCCCATCATTCGAAACCCCAACCTTATTCAGGACTTCCTTGCACCACAAATCAGCTCACCTCAGTCTATACTTTAAAAACATCTCCCAGTACCACCTCAATCCCATCCAGTGATGCTTTTTGTGAGACTCACTCTGCGCTGAGACCTACTGACTCCAACTTCTTTCTACAAACCTGGTACTTTGGGTCAACATTCTCCTTCTCAATCATTGTTCAGAAAAAGCTTGTCCACAAAGCTTGCTCCTGAGCAGCAAACACATATTCCTCTGGATTCTTCCCTGTATATCCTGCTCTAAGCCACTGCCAGAACCTCTTGACAGCCACCTCAGTAACAACCCTTGTTAACTTTCCATGCAGTTTCTTCTACACAAAACACTGTGTCCTATCTTTCTGCCTCTTGTACTCATTCGTTTTCTCCACTACTTGTACTCCATTACCAGCAACCATAATCATCCATTCCTCACAAAAACACTGATCAATCCCATCCCACCATGCTTCCTCTTCATGTATAACCTTGCAATGCTTTCTTTCTTGTCAAATGTTCCAAACCTTGTGAACTGTTTCCTTGTTTCACATTCATTGCTTTCAACACTTGCTCACCCCGATCCAAAATTGTAGTACTGTATTGCAGCACACCTATAGCCCATGCATTTATTGCCCTAATTCAATTCCCTGCACACTACTTAAACCTTGCCACCACTTTCACCCCGTCCTCAAACATTACTAACATTCACTTTGGTCACTTTTTGCATCATTCTGCACCCTCCAACCGACTCAAATTCTTGCAGCTATTTTCAACCATTTCATATATTAATTGACCATCTGGTAATATAAATAGACTGCAGATTTTTGCACAATAAAGTAACCATAAAACAAGCAGCACCTTGTAGAACTAAGCATTTTTTACACAACGCACTGTTTTTGACGATGCTGAATATGAATATGAAGAGTTTTTAAGTGTACAGCTGCAGTTTCCTTGTAATTTGCAATTCTAATCATCACTCTTCACAAATAACATTCCCTCATCTTTAATTTATTCACTGCTCCTTTACAAAATTCCATTCGTTGCACCTTCTTAAATTGTACCCCAGTTCATCAATTCTATGCCTGAGTAAAATTTTTAATGACGGAATGTGATATTGAGGACCTCTATAACCAAACTGGATAATCCATTCGTCAGATTTAAACAGAGTAGCCACGTGCAAATACATCAAGAGAACACATGGAGAGATTAACAAATTTAACAAATTTAAAACATTCACGTAGTTCCCTAAGTCTAGATTTGGGTACAATTTTCGTATAATTGAACAAACCACTTTGGATCTTCCAGCGGAAAAGGCAGTTTGACAAATTGACTTCTTAGTCTCTTTGATAGCCTTCTTTAATTGATATCTGATGCTTGCAAGTCATTGCAAATTACTTTCCGACCCTGATAAGTGGGCTTGATGACAATAAGCATCTTTTTGGACTTGCAAGTGCCTAATATTCAAGTGGAAGCACACGAAAAGCACACAAGAGACCAACCTAACTCTACTTACACGATCAAACTCAAAAAAACCAAGTGACCCCCAGGCACTTGGTTCATGTAGCAATAACATTTCCTGACTGAGGTAAGGTATTGATGATGGCCAATATGCCCAGCTGTTCACCCCCGCCACTGTGCTACCGTTGTCTTGATACTTACTTTAGGTGACAAAAGTGCATATATTGATACAATCTTGGTTTTTGCTTTAGCTATAAACTCAGCTGAGAAATAACAATAAATGCTTATTGCCGGTGTATAAAAGGTCTTTTGAAGTGCGAAAACTACACACATCACTGCATTTTAACACATTTGTCAATACTCTGTAAAACTGTCATAAAATGTTTATCATTTAGTAAACATTATATGATGTTCATCCTAATATTAAAGCTTTAGTTCAATCCAAAAATAAGTTGATGCATTATTGCAATTAACAATTTTTCTGCTTTACTCTTCAGGGAAAAGTTTGCCAGTTTTTTTTAAACAACAACCTTGAATACAAATGAGAACTAGGGATCCAAGGATAGTGCAAAGTTTCCACTTGAAACGTTGCATTTGCCTTTGAAAGGCAAACGTTGTTGA
>JAOBYK010666777.1:0-10455 GCA_025434845.1 Phenganax subtilis | reverse complement strand
TATCTCGTCTCTTATTATTTCGTACAATTCTGCTTATACTGCAGGCTGCAAGCAGCCTTTGCATAATCTCCAATTGTCAGTTATTTATTTGCTCACGCGAACTTGCATGCTTACGCCTGTTCAATTGAATTATACGCACTTTATAGTTAACGACTTAATTGTAACTATTGCTGAAGATGAATTGATAAATTCGAAATATACAAGTTTAAATATATCATGAATTAAATCATGAGCTCTTTATTCGGAATTAGTTTAATTTCAACAAGTAGAACTTGCTTCTTATTGACGTAAATACGTCACTTTTTACACACCAGTTGTAATTCTTTCCAGACCGATGATTAATCTATTAGGCTCTGGCGAGATTTGAACTCACGACCTCCTGTTTACGAGACAGGCGCTTTAACCACTAAGCTACGGAGCATCAGTAACTTTTATTGTGCGAAATTTGTTAGTTTACCCGTTTCCTCAACGCATAATGAAATTGGCTTTGTTTAGAAACAACTCAGTGTTTATTTCGTTCAAGTGTACTATTAACATGATATATGGTTAGATTAAAGAACAGTACAGGGGTAGTAAAGTCTATAGTTCGACAATGGCATCTGCAGGGGATCAATTTCGGAACAGTCTATTGCTAATACACCTATAAAGTTACGAAAAACGAACTAAATGACAACACTGATTTGATACGCCTATCTGTTATATATTCAAGGTCTATTTTCGTTCCTAATTTGCCGAAACTCGACAGACGACCCTGGCTATACCGCAGTGCCTGATCTGGGAGGAAAGTTTCACATGGACTTATTTTAATTTTTGTCCACAACCAAGTGGCATTGCGAGAGTTAAATACTCGGCAGGAAACCAAATATTACAGGACAATAATGGCTAAAATGTGCTGACTTTGCTCACATATAGACAACAAATTATGAAATAGTGTATGGAACACAAGCAATTTTTACAAAAAGAAAATATAAAAACGGAAAACCATGATTTTCGGAAACGGGAAGTTCATATTTAATACGCCAGATACCAATAACTATAAGATCACTTATTAAGTGATCTTATAGTTATTGGTATCTGGCGTATTCCCTCTCAGGTTCTGATTCGAATCTTGCTAAGGAACATTGTTTTTTATGAACCCTGTAAGCATAAAAATCACGATTTTCAATTTTTCCTGATTGGATAGTCTTTGTTCAAACTCTGAAAGGTTTCGTGGATACAACGACAGCGAGTCTGACTTTGTATCGGAAGGATAAATGTTCTAGATGAAAACGTCTCGATTGTCTGGACGAACGCAATGCATGATACTGGGACCCCCGGCACAATCTTGTGTCAATAGCCCAATAAAAAATTCAACTTGTAAAATTACGTTGGATCACATGAGCAAAGTGATCATTGCAATATTTATTTAACTTTTTTTGTTCGTATAATAAAGCAACTGATGTGCAATATAAAATAGAAAAACGCTAAAAACTCACCACTCCCTTTGAAGGGCGATGTTTAATATAGTCAGGTCACTGCATGGTGATCAATGGACCATTGACTGGGGGCGAAGAAATCATGTATATGACAGCCATTGCAATAATTTACAAATTATTTGAGTTAACCGTTACAAAATGATGAAAATGAAGATGTAAAAACTTTTCTTTTTTTACTACGTCGTTATATCGGTCAAGAAAATTCGAAGCGCCGGGTATCGATCTCGGTTCTTCTCGCATCCTAAGCCAGCCTCTACCAATTGAACTACGCCTTTCTCGTGGTTGTTTAGTATAAAAGATACGAAGGTTAACTTAGCACATTCATGGAACAACAAGAATCATTGCTTCGGCAATGCGATTGGGACCAACACCTCAAATGACTGGTGCCTAAAATCAGCGCTTTAAGTCACTTGAGAGAGAAAAACGCGTCTTTGTGACAAGCAATATGTTCTGCAACAGTCGGACACGTATTTGATATTATGTTAAGTTTCAAACAGGTAATTGGAGTTCGTGTTATAGTACATGTAAATCTGATATTTGCTTAATACAAAAATTAGAAGCTCAGGTATTATTAAAAATATGCTGAACAAGAGAAATTTTAGTTCTCTTGGCTTTCATACAAGTGCCATTAAGACACTAAAAATCTGGGGCTTGCAAAAATGTAAAAAGGTCCAAGACTAAGAAAAAAAGTCAGATAAAGGCAACGATCTTGAACAAAAGAAATGAAAAGAAAGTTATTTCAAATTTGCTACACAGTCCAAAAGCAAGTGATCTTAATTGAGAAGGGAGTTATCATCGTATTGCTTACTACTCATCGAAAGCTTAGAGTGATTGGCTCGAATGTCAAGAAGAAATTATTCGTTGTTTGATGTTTTTAAGTTAGTTTTTATTGAAAACATTTTCAGTTGACTCCATGGCGGAGAAATACTTATAATAAGAAAAACTTTTTTATGTAATAACTACATGGAGTGAAATATACAATTTGATTAGACAACATCAATGCGCGATGACATTACCAGGAATTGGCGAAAAATGGCCACAGTTTGTATCTTAATTTAAATTGCATGCAAAAATAATGAAATCCCGTTTTTAATCGTGAATATACAAGACGGAATTGTTTACTTTAAATTGTGGCAAACCTGAGCTCAGCTACTTCTTGCAAACGTCTTATCAAATAAAGCTAAGAGATAAGTCGGTTTTAAAAAAGTTTCACACTCGTGGATTGAATTAATGGTTACCCTACTTGTGATACACGCAACAAAATGATCAGTTTAAAACTGGGTTGTCACTTGAGGCTTAAAAGCGTGGACGAAACCTAGAAAAGATATGTTCATTGGCCGAACGTAGAGTCAACCAACCTGGATTGATAGCTAGCGAAACTCTTGAATATGATTTCCCTTTACACTCATGATATACACCTTGCTCTATAAAATCAAATATAATTAAAAGTATCAGGGCAAACTTTACGTCATTCGAGCATTGCATTTTCCAAACACAAGTTCAGTACTATTTTTGGTATAGTTGACTATCACTATCCTGCACAATTCTTGTGACTGTTGATCATTTCACCGATAGTCTTAATAAAGTTAGCAGTTGTTTCATTATAGCTATTATATCAAACAATTACCAACGGATTTCCCATGCACGATGGCGTCATCTATCCACCTGGGATGCTGCTTGACTTTGGGAAGTATAAAAAAATAATCGCCTGCAACTTGTGAGTTTCTATGCTTTCTAAAATCTCGCAGCATCCAGCATGCGTGCATGGACGCCTTGGCGGTATTTTGCAGGAAAAACTGCTTGGTATTCTTTTAATCTTGACCAAACAACGGTGCTCTGTTTCAATGTGATCATGTATGCCTTTTGTTTGACTACTTCAAGCATATTGTTCTTCTTAGGACTCTTATTTTACTATAGATACTGACTGTGCACGTGTTTTATGCCGTTCCGTCCAATGTCAATTACCAAATGTTGCTTTACGTGTCTAAGGCCCCATTTACACTATACCGGATTGCTATCGGATCGGCTCAAATTTTGCGCCTATCAAGCTCTATAAAGATTTTTAATGGTAATGACACAAAGAAATATACAAAATCTGTCTGCCTAGTGAATATCTTCTCGCAATTGTTGCTCCTTAACAGTAAACGAAGATATCGTGAAGATATCGTGACGAGTGAACACGGTATAGTGTACGTAAACGGGGCCTTAGTCATCTTTGTGCGTGACCGTTTACCTATAAGACGACATTCATTCTATCAAGCAGTACAATGGACATTTTAGAAAGGCTACATGGAGAGTACTTTGGAATCACCGATTGTCGAGAGAGGGCTATACAGTTTTTATGGCGGCTAGAAATGAGAACATATATCGTAGCCAAAATGTCACATATGACGAGAGCAAAGCGAAACAATTATTCCAACACAATTTCCAGATGTCTAAGAATTCAAGCAACAGCGTGGCGAGTAGTCAAAACTTTGGTTTTACGCAACAGTCTAAGCAAGTGCAGCTTCGAGTCGCCCCGCTGTCACATCATATTGTCGAGCTAAGGGCCATTTTCCACTTGCGACATGTTTTGGGTGAAGTCACTTTTTGTACTGTTCTAATTGAAAGGAATTGATTAAAATCTAATTATCCTTAGCAGAAGCTTATAAGACAAAGAAAAAAATTCGCTATGTGCTAAAAATGTCGCTAGTGGAAAACAGGCTTAAGACGTTTCTGCGCTATTTTGCAGATCTCAACCTCTACAAACACTAAAGCCGGTTTTCCACTTCGCCCGTACCGTATTTCTTTGTTTCAAAGTCATTAGTTATGCTCTGATGCTCACCAAACAAAGAGATACGCTACGTTACGGTACCGTACGGGCGAAGTGAAAACTGGCTTAAGGGGGCGTAGCTCAAATGGTAGAGCGCTTGCTTCGCATGCGAGAGGTACCGGGGTCGATACCCGGCGCTTCCACGTTTTTTGGAACTTTTTAAACTTGAAGATCTTATATCATTATTTATGTTCTTTTGTATTGTTTAACAACAAGAATGTGCCAAACCTAGTTTTTAAAACAAGGTCCTCTTACCACCACGGGGCAAAGTCATTCCTTGCAATGCAAACATTGACAAATCTTTTAAATGTTTTCAGACTTATTTTAAAGGCCACCATAATCGCTGTCGATTAGTGGGTTGAGCTCTTGATTGGCTTTATGGTTTGAATCTATGCCTGACAGAAAATATTTTTATAGTAGCCAGTGCTTTCAGAGTATTATACTTTCTGGATCAAAAACAGAAATATTTTTCAATCTTTTCTTTTTAAAAAACTTTTTCAATAAAGTTATTGCCCATTCGGAACTAACTTCTTCTCCAAAAGTTTGTAATATGACACTATACCGTACACAAACGATGCAATATTATTATAGCAACTTTTTCCATGAATCTTGATACATACCTGGGGCCGGTTGTATGAAAACGTGATTAAAGTTAACTATAGTTGAGTACTAATGTCAACCAATCAGAATCTCCTATTCAAGATTTAACTACTTTTTAACCACAAAATTGTAGTTAAAACGTAGTTGAAATTTTTATACAACCGGCCCCTGAAACATACCTGTTTACTTACGAAGCGAGCTGCCTGCGTTCTTTTTCAATAACTTGAATGCCTCGGAGAATACCTTCACTTCTCATTTCTAAAAGACATACAGATTGTAACACTGCAAAAAAAAACAAAAAAAGTGTACCCTATTATTAAGCATGCCGTAGTTTTAATCTCCACTCGAAGTTAATAGCATGACCACTGTCCAGTGAAAGATAATGGTTTCAAAATAATACGCTGTTTTGTACAGCGACAGAATGAATTTTTTCAAGGAAATTGAAATTTAAGCATTGATATTGACGATGGCATATCAGTGCATTCTGCGGAGGCCATACAGACAAGATTATAGTGTCGGACATGAAAGCAACAGCTGAGAAATTAAACAGTGAAAAAAAACCCAGTTGAATACAAATCTTACCAGAAGACTAAACTGGATCAAAACAAGTGAAAGAAGCTGACAACAATGATGAAAAGTCAAGTGCAGAATTGATTAACTGGTACCCTACAGTACCAAAATACCCTACAGACAAAGAATCGATTCTCGATATTTTATTTAAAAGCGATAAGAAAGGTTCAATGCCTTAGACTCGAAATAATTGTCTGCGAAATCCGCAGAGATTTACTCAAACATCGAATACTAAGCATTGCATACATTTTCCAGTTTACACGATGCTCTCAATTTCGTCTCGAGATTACTTTATTTTCTGCACGTTAATGAGCTATTTGCTTTAGCTACTTAGCGGGCCGCTTATCCTCTGTGCCATCTCTCCTGTGAGAGAAGGCGTATGCAGGAAGAAATAATGTCTCAAAAAATACTTTAAAACTTTTTTTTAATATGTATTGATGCAGCCGACAACATTTCAACTGCAGTGGCAGAATCGTTCGGCGTACTCGGCTATTACACGAGAGATTCATGGCTTGATTGTCCCAATGATAGGAAACTGTGTTTACAAGTGCCATGAAACAAAGAGATCTCTTTGATACGAAAACACTAATTTTTTGCTCAAATTTTAAATAATTTGGAAAGGAATATATTCGACCTTTGCCATTCAATTAATAAGAAAGTTTCAAAAATTCTTGTCATTGCTTCTTAATAAATATATATTGATAAACAATAATGACTGTCTTCAGTTGTCTTTCCTTGCATGCATTTCATTATTTCGATGGTGAATAGTATGGGCTCCGGCGAAATTTGAACTCACGCCCTTCTGTTTACTAGACAGACGCTTTAACCGCTAAGCCATGCACAGAGCCTGTTCGGTAAAAGCCTGTTCGGAGAGCCTGTTTGGAGCACGGAGCCTAGCAAGAGGATAAGCCAGATTTTATTTTCTCGACCACATAGAACCTTCATTTTCGTTATTTTATTTTATTGCAATTTCTGTACTTTTCTATGATTGACTTCCATGAGTTGACTCACTACGAAACTTGCCACTAGGTTTTTCACAAGCTATTGCAGAGCTTGAAAATTAAAGAATGGTATATTCTCCTGACACTAGCATTGTACACTGCATGGCGTTTAAAATTGAACAAATTTGCAGGTACGAGGCAAAAATGTCAATCTTAAAATTTGTGTTAGCAAGGAATTGGACCCCGTTTTCCACGTGGCAGGCAAGAAGTCTACCACTGGACCGCCAGCGCAAGCTCAAAAAATTGACGAAGACAAATTTTAAATTTTTATTCAAGTGATCTGTGGTAAGTCTTTACCGGCTCTGATTTCTAAAATTCATGCCCCATGATCATTTCGGAACGACTATGACTGTCTTTGCTGCAATAACTGTGAAACTCTAACAAACAGAATTTTAGCTACTTCGGTGCACTGATTTGTGCCAGCACTATATATGGCACTGAAAGAATCAAATATTCTGCCATAGACCATATTTTACAGCGTCACAATAACGAAAAATCTGCTGACCGTACTCATAAGGAGACAATAAAGTATGAAATCTGTCCAATCTGATTTTTGTGAAAGAGTAATGACGGAAACTGTTATCATGCAGTAAGTTTCCTTTTCATAGATTACTGAAATGATAAATAGCACTAATCACTTTAGTAAAATTTGTCTTTAGCTTTTGCAGTAATTTGCGATTATGTGCCAATATATTCTAGCTGACCTTCCTTGTAGCTACTTTTTGTGTTTATTTCCAAACTGAGCTTTGTGAATTTTTTATTTTTGTTATTTAAAATGTTTTTAATGTTATTTTATTTAATGCAGCAGTCGCTTGCTTTTAGCTGAAATTTCATATTTCTTGTGCTGGGTAACTCATTAAATTTTCATTGCATTAAAGCCCTTCGATTTTCCCTGCAAAAGCCAAATTTGCTGCGGCTCCAAAATCCCAAACAACTTAACATGCAACGGAGTGATGATTAAAAGACGTCCTATAATCAATGTGCATTATTTAGACGTCGCCTCCTTCTTTTCTAAATCTCACTATATTTTACAAGGCTGCAATAGAACCAAAAAACTTTTAACTTCAGCAGATTTACCTTCGCTGTTAAACATTTTCTAATGTTTAGTCAGTTCTTTAAAAAGAGGGCAACAATTTATTATGTGAACATGGGCGATGTACAGTGAGCTTCAAAAAGTTAGAAACCTACTTTATGCATGAATTTTGAGTTAATTTGACCATTTCAAACAGTTAGAAATCACACGGTATAAAACGTAAAAAATGTCAAAGTTTTTTTTGCTGGAAACTTTTTCAAACTGCCTTTTGAGTATTTGAATTTTTTTGCTTCATTTTTTTTACTTATGGGAGACCTACTTTAACCAAATTTGAAATGCATCAGACTAATTAGAAATGTATGCATAAATCTATGTTCTGTTTTTATTTAAAAACACTTTAACCACGTGAACTCATAGTGATCATTTAAGTTTTGAAGAAGTTATTGATATAGTAATGGTGCGTTCAGAGCGTTTTTCTAATTGCGTTCGACGAAGAACAGCGTAGTCTAATCGTGTCTTCGCGGGGGGTTCGATATGCGTGCCATGGGAATACAGAAGTGCTAATGTGGTCTAGTGAATAGGACTTGGCGTTTTCAGTGCAACGGCCCATGTCCAATTCCCGGCATGTTTAGATTCTTGCTCAGATTGGCTTCGTAGCTTAGCAGTTAAAGCGTCTGTTTAGTAAACAGGAGATCGCAAGTTCAAATCTCGCTGGAGCCTATGACTTTAACCGTGGAAGTAATTGATAGCAAAATCGGAAGGATAACCTAGCACATTAGTTTAGTTTATCTGTGTATATTAATTAGCAGAATAACTCCTTTCTAATGAAACGTTTAAGATTCATTCTTTTTTTAACTCAGTTTTCACTTGGTTAACTAATTCGTTTTCGAATCCTTTGGAAGTTGAGCAAAAAGCAGTGCTTTCGTTTCCCTATAGCTGAGTTATGTTTGTGCGAAAGCATTTGCCAACAATTGATGAATGAAAATTAATAAGAAAAAGAGGCGTTATGTGAACAGAAAACGTTTGGGTATGTCGACAAATTAAGGTACGGAGAAACTCCAGAACAAATTATGATGCCTCAGTGAGAAAGATAGCTTATTATAGCGTGGAGAGAAGAAACTTTGTCGATGAAAGATTAAAGGCTGGGAATCTGCTGGAAAGTGTCCAAAATGTTTGTCATGCAACATTGCAATATATCTTTGCGCATTTTTTAGGTTACAGGGGGCCGGTTGTTCGTACGCCGTTTAGCTTAAACGGTGGATAAGTCAGAATTCAAAAACACTCCCATACTTCTTCTAAAGTTTTTAAATCAAATCTTTTTTTTATAAAACTATGAGTAAATACATAAGTATTGTATAATTTTGTTTAAAAATTTTCAATTTTGTTGTTCAAGGAGTACATAAATATTATTCCTATTTTGAAATTATCCGCCGTTTAAGTTAAACGGCGTACGAACAACTGGCCCCAGAAGTGGAGGAATTTATTAAGGCATTAAAGTTGTTAGAGCGGCATGTTCCAGTTTTTCAGGGTGGCGGGATGGGCTAGAAATCGAGGCAGAATGCACAATACAAAAACTAATGTTATTCGGGAAACAGGATTTTGTATCAATGGGGATGCAGCAATAATAGCAAATATATATGATTTGAAAAGTAGTGTCTAATTTGGTGGGATACGATTTGCAATTTGTAAAAATGTGCAAATCAGGGGAGGCTGAGGCACGTCAGATCTGCAGTTAGTTTTTGCAATTTCGGTACTCAAGTTTCGCAATTTTGGAAGCTAGTTGGGTCCAAATATCTAAAATTTTACTGTAGTGAAGTGAACACAGAGAGAAGAGGAGAGACACAGTTTAAAATTTAAACACGTCATTTAGAGGCATATGTCTACATTGAATTAAACACTGTGATTCTCTCCACATGATATATATCTAATAATTTGAAAACAAATAAGCAGAAGTGGGAAATTGAAATTCAGAATTGCCCGATCAAGGATTTGACAAAAACTGAAACTAAATATTGTGATTTAAGCAAGAGACTAGTACCGGTCCTCTTGTCAGAGGAAGCGATCTCGAAGGCTAGCTACAGGAAAACTACGTCAAACGTCCCTCTTGTGTGTTTCTAAGTTGTTTGTACTTTACCTTATTCCATTTGCAAATTTGAAAAGCTCGTTTCCAAATACTGAGAGAGATATTGCAATGAGCCAATCGAATGTTCCTCACTTCCTTTTCAAGCTCTTCACTTCCTATTTTAAGCTCCTTACCTCCATTACTATTGCAATATATGACAAAGTATAGCTAAACTGCCTTTTATCTTTATAAACAACCACATTTTATGAGCGTTTACTGTTTAAATGCAAAAGAAAAAATTTTTGCGTTCAAAACATGTTTACAATTGTACGTATTACTTTGCCGACGTAACACTTCCACATTTTGTACGTAAATTAAAATACCCATATATAGTTGCATTTTGATCGCAAATTTTTCGACCTCCACAAGGCGTTAGCCTAATTTCGGCTAATATTTTTCCCGTATTATAAGGAGATATGTTTTTCTACAAGAGCATGTCAAACACTCTTTCCGTCCGTGCAAGCATTAGAGCTATCAGTCTCTCGAATAATAACCGAATACGCTGACTAATCGTGCCACACTCCACGGAGCATAATTTTCAAAAATTTATAGCTGGGTAAAACCCTGGAGAGAAGTTACGAAAGATCGCATCTAAAAACTTCAAAGTTTGTTTTCATCAGCATGATGATATCGCTTTAATTAATGGTCTAATAGTAGAATCCTAACCAGCCACACGAGAAACCGGGGTTTGATTCCTCGCAAACGTAAGTTTTAAGTCCGACATTTTTTACCTCATACCTGTAAACTATTCTAAGTCAAACACAGGGTGTCTCTAAAAAGACATAATTAACCTTTGCCACGCTATTGTGTAGAAATTACTGGATAAAAGAGTGTAATTCTTC